>JAVJAQ010004140.1:154256-293843 GCA_032362365.1 Zygogramma bicolorata | reverse complement strand
TCAGCGGCATTCTTCACATACGCCTTCGCCAAACTTTCAATCGCGCGCATTCACCAAAATTGTTAAAGTTGTTATTCGCCAAAATGGCGATTGCTGTGCATTCGCCGAAATAGTACAGTGGATGCCATCCAAAAATCATATTGGGAAAAGTACAAAACTCCATATAATTGAAAACATTCGACATAGTCAGTGGGAATGCGTTAAATTAATCATTTTTTGAACAACTCGTTCAGGCCAGTCTCAAATTACCTAAACAGTTGGTTAAAAAACTACAATTGACTAAAAAATGAGAATAACAGGGAAAAATGTTTCAAGCAAAGATTTATACATAATAAATAATAGTTGAATAGTAACTTAGATGCTAATCCATTCATATTTCACAAAAAAACAGTATTAGCAAAAAATTATTTTTATAAACTATATACAGTGGCTTTCTTTAATCAACTATATCTTGAAGAGGTACAACAGATGAAATTTTGCGTCATCTGGAAAAAATCAAATGTTAACGGGGGTCTTGTGACTCATTTTTTTGAAGCTGCTAACGATTATTGAGTCAATATCCTCACCTACCACAAAATGTAGAAATATTTAATGATTGCTTGGATGTATCGACCTTCAACTTCATGAAATGGTAAAAGATATATCGACGTTTCTGTATTCGAAAATGTATGGCAAATGTATGGCGTGAAATATCGAATAGGCTGTTCTTATGTCAAGAAGTTCAAGGCAACTATTTCGAGCATCTCCTGAACAGAACTCACCTCATTTCCTCAAATTAGAAAAGTTGAACGTCGATGTATTCGAGCAACTATTGAATGTTCCCCTATTTTGTAGTAGGTGAAAATATTGACTCAATATTCTAGGGTGTACAGTGTTTGTGAATAGATTCTTGAGGATGTGTTTCAAGACCCCTCATGACGCACAGTAGCCATCTTGAAATTTTCATATGTCAATTCCATTCCTTCCAATAGTGTATCCATAGATCAACTCCATTAAACTTACTTTAGATTTTTCGAGTTGATTCATTCATTATAATATTAATTTTTGCTTTAACTTTTTTTGCGGAATATGAAATAATTCATATCAAAGTTAGTAAGCAAATATTATTTATCAGATATAATTCTCTGCCTCAAACATTTCTTTCCTTGTCTGTCTCATCTTTTTATTGAAATTTTGTTGAAAATTGTTGAAATCAAAATCGCACATTTTTGTTTTATCCCTTTTTTATTCGAACTTTCAACAATACAGTCCTCACGGTACTCCACTAAATGGGATCACAGCTTTCCAAACTGATGCGTAGGAGACCCCGAGCAAACGCTGTGAAGTATAGTGCAAGGCAGAAAAATTGGAGGTAATTTGTTACATATGTATACAATTCCTCCGTTAGAATTATCACAATTCAACAGTGAGTTTTATCATGTGGATTCGCTTGTGGAAAACAGTGACATGGAAAAATTAGCCACCATTTTGGTAAGCAAATATTACTCAAAAGGTAGATATATAGATATATGTCGTATTGGTTCTTTCATAGAATATTTTCCTTATATATAAAATGTCCCATAAGAGCAATGCAGTTATCGAAAACTCACAGCGGTAATTGCATTGTATCAAGTCACCATAACAACACATTTGAAACCGTATCGCTAGACGTCAGTAAACAACACATATAAATGTCAGATAAACTTCAAAAATAGAAAAACATTTCGCGTTTAGATGAGTACTCCATACAATCTATAGAAGAAAGTATAAACGAACAAAAAATAACATTTCCTTGAGAATTTCTTCATTCGTGAAATATTCCAATGAATTACATTCGTGCATAAAAATGACCAGATAATTTTGCATTCGAGCATTATATCTTATACAAATTGCATTCGGTTATTTTCATATTTTGTAAAAGAGCCCTCGTCCTTCGGACTTGGGCACTTTCGCCAAAATATGAAAATAAACTCTTGCAATTTTTAGATATCACGCTTTCTTGCAAAATTATCGGTAATTTTGAAGCACTTGTGTAATTACTCCCGATAATTTTCAGAATAAGAAGCCAAGAACAGTTTTTCGATACCATTCATTCTTCTTACGCTTTCGTTTCCGTATCTAAGAAACGAAAGGTATCAGAACCTTTCATCCGCTAAATTAATAATGAGCCAATACATAAGCGAGCCCTCTCAGTATGGCGTGCAGGAACAAATATTTTCCTTTTTCGTGGCTAACTCAATTACGGAAATGAAAACTTCAAGGCGGCAGAGCGTAACGGAGATGTTGCTCTTGATAGGAGCCAATATCAATATTCCCATAGCGTTCAAGGTTCTTTTAGATGGGATATCGATGAGGAGAGACAACAAAAATTTCATTCTTGATTGAATTCAGTGGCCGTATCGGGCTGCAGGAATTAAAATGCAATCAACCGCTGTGGAAGATACGGATATTGGAAGGAGGTTATTTCATTTTCAAGAAAAAATTAGGAATATTTCATCCCAATTCCATTATCCTCGAACGATTCATCAGTTGAAAATTAGTAGAATCATTGATGGAAGGAATTCTTGGGGAGAACAAATCTTCTAATGACATATGTTTCTGTAGAATATTTTTTTATCAATCATTCATAAATTGTATATATGTGTGACTTACAGATAGTTTTACGGTTTCCGCTTTCATGAAAATTGTTGTATACATTTTCATCGGTGGGGGGAGCGGCTATAGATTTTCAAAAATGTAAAAAAACTATTGCATGGACATACTCGAGCGCGTCAGCTATTGATATCATCTATGTCCTAGATATTTTCAAAAATGTACGTATGTTAATCTGATTGTTTCCATGATGGGGGTGGTCGTACGTAAGGGTTAAAAATGAAAAAAAAATTTCTTGAGCGCGTCTTGACGGTTTATATGTGATGCAGACTCGCGACCGTTATTAGAATGTGAAAAAAAATTTGTCATTTTGAAATACACAAGCGCGTCAGATTAAGATATATGTTGTTCATCTTTACCCCTTGACATTGCAGTCTCATAATCTAACGATTATCTGGAGGAATTTGCCTATCCTGTCGATTTGAAACATTTTGTTTCATTTCTTTGAATCATTGAACTTACTTAATTGAAGCGCTCAGGAAAGAGCATGCAAATAAAGAAGTGTAGGTTTTTATGTAGAATACTTGTATTTATAAGAAAGTAATTCTAAGCAATTTAATTTATAAAATTTTGAAACATTGGATTTTCGTTGTAAACAATATCATGTCATGAACGAGTCTGTGTGATCAACTGTCATAGCAGCAGAAACTAGAGTGGATAAGGAGTGAGAGAGCAATAGATAGAGAAAGAGTGAGGGACAAATAGAAACGTGGAGATGAGAATATAGGCATCACGTAGCTGCACGCATTAAACTTTGTCGATGAATTTTCATTATTTCGGCTTGTGGATATCGTCTGATTACATATTTTTTGCAAAAGTAAAATCAGCCACGCTCGAAAATGTCGAGATGACTTTTTTTTACAACTTTGTAGCCCTGAGTAAAACTCAGACCTAGACGCAAGGTCACGCAGTCTTGAAAATGGCTCCGAAATGGGAGTCGAAACGTAGACAAGTAAATCATTCCAGACGCGGATCAACCGGAAGTTCCAACCAGCATATATATATATATATATATATATATATATATATATATATATATATATATATATATATATATATATATATATATATATATATATATATATATTCCCACTGTAAACATATAGCTTATCAGAGCTGGCAAATATCTGAAAAATTGAAAAATTGAGTCTATTCTTATCGTTACCTCTGTGTTTTCGTGATACTATTTCAGTATATACTTTTAGGATTTTCAGTGCATTTATTCAGAAGAATTTCACATGCAATTGTTTCCGAATAATATGATCAAAAATATCACAGTCGACTAGTCAACAAGGTCTTGTTATATCATCCTTGATAACATGTTATTTGATAAAATGATGTAATATTTGACTACATAATATTCAATCAATGTTTTGAAGGAGTAAGATGAAAGTGTCTCATTCGGAGTAGAATACCGTGTGTTGTGTTATTCTCGTGAATTTTATTTGTTCTTGTGAAATCCGTTTTTGGGAAGTGCTTGTCAAATAATGATTGCCATTCACAACATGATTGGAAAGAAAATTAGATTCTACAAACTCATCTCAGACTTATCTATCATACCAGTCAAAACTTTGCGATTGTGATTTCCTCTCATCATCTTAGGCCCTAAGACCAGCTAGCTCATATCCACCCCAAATGAATTCAAAGAATTGAGTAGGCAGAAAATTTCCGAAAATGTCACATTCAAATCCAGCATTTTTACAGAAACCCCAGAAATGTTGAATTATACAGGGAGTTCTTGTACAGCAATTCACGACCAAAGCCATTTTCGGTGAGAAAACTGTACTCACATACCATTCACTTCTACCATATTCTTATTAACTTAATATTATAGAAGTATTGGCATATCCTATAGATTCGTTCTCATCCAGTTGTATTCAAAAAAGCTTAGAATGATCTCGCAATACTGTTACAAAAATTTCCCCCCAAAAAATAAGAAACAATCGAATTCTCTATATGATTGTTTTGAAAATGAAATGAGTGATTGTGATCTGGAACATCAGTTTAGTATTTGACTTGCTTGACAGAAAAGGATCTACCACTAACCATTGTGGAAGATAATAAAAGATACGCACACTGAAGTTCATAATGAAAAACAAATCAGAGACCTTCCATTGGAAATGAATTATACCACTTTCAGGAAAAGGAATGTTGGGACACATCCCGGAAGTACTAAGAACAATAGAGGTCGGGAAACAATATCTCGTCTACGATTTGGCAACAGCCCAAAGAAAATCTGCAATAATTTTATTACTGTTTGTTATGTTTTCCAATTCAGTCTTGATCTTTTTCAGTTCAGTTGAACACATCCGAATTGATTTTCACATTACAGACTTGCCAAGACTATATTTGCAGCATGTCCCATTTGGATATCATTGTTAATAGGTATGGTATCCAATATCGATGAGTCATTTGGAGTACTGAAGTTTGTTATTTTCGGAGGTAAAACCGTTTTATACCTCCTTTCTCCCAATAGTCTTTCACAAGATCATTCGAGGATATCTATTATGGGAAATATCGTGATATGAAGTTGTTGAAATAACTGGATTTCCTCCAGATCGAACACATACCTAGCATTTATGCATTTCGATGCATTGTATCGTTACCATCGACTTCATATAGGCAAAAATTGAATTCTCTACTCAAAAGTAAAAAGTCACTCCCAAATATTCTTATACAGATTTCTTCAAGATGAACGATCCTGAGAAATCAGTATAACTACTTTTCTTCGGGCTTGAAGGCCGTCGTTCTTTGGAATTTCTTCCTAACGTTTCGCTAGCACGAGTGGCCTGCTTCTTCAGAGGCTTACTCATTTCCGATGACTGAACGTTTCGATTTCTTAAGGCGTATTCATATTGATGCAGGTAGTCTGGAGTGTTAATCACTTCTGTCGGGTTCGGGGAATAGTCATCGGAAATGAGTAAGCCTCTGAAGCCTTCAAGCCCGAAGAAAAGTAGTTATACTAATAACCTCGGCCGCGAAAGCCTTAACCATTTTGATCCTGAGAAACTAATCACGAAGAAGCCTGTGCCATACAAAAATAATAGCGCCGGAAGCCATTCATTCTCTTCTTCAAATTTCTGAAGAAATAAATGTACTTGATTAGTTTTTCGAAAAAGCCATATGTGGATATTAGTACTTTCCAATTTCTTTTCTGTATATAGTCGATTATACCACTTCGAATTGACAACATAGTGCTAGAAGTTATTGTTTCATATAACAGCATCGTTTCTGAACATGATTCACGATGGGTCACTTGAACCTTTGAAGAAGTGACATGGCGTGTAGTCTTCATATAAATTTCTGCAGAACATTCTCAATTACTACTGCATGGTCCTATATGTTTTTCATTCATTTCACTATTGTCTGATGAATAGAATAGAATAGGATTTATTTGACCAAGTTACACTTATGTTTTTGGCAAGTCAATCGGGTACAAAAGTTATTAAAATTACAATTACAATATACAAATTACATTACAATATACAGATAAAACATCACAAAGACACGTATATTCAGAATTGACATAATTATGATTTGTCGAAATAGTAGTCAACACACATTATTGAGAACTGGGGGAGATCTCAAATATTCGTCGATAGAGTAAAAACAGTGGAACAGTATGTGTCGTTTCAATTTCAATTTGAAACTAATGAAATTGAGCATCTGGAACTCTATTGGCAAGACATTATAGAGTCCAACAATCTGAGATTTATTCAATCTATATCGGCAAGGCCTCAGGTCGTTCGCTCCGCGAGTTTGATAATCGTGAAACTCGGAGTTAGCATCGGATGATGCTATTATAAAAGTGAATTCCTTCAGAAGTCAATATTTGAAAGTCTGTGTATGGATTTTTGACGAGTGGCGAATAAATATGAAAATTATACTGTACATATGAAGGAAACTCTTCTATATAGAATCCTGCAAGAAACCTGTCGGATATATTTTTAGAACTTCCAGTTGAACCGTGTCTGGAATCGTTCTTCTGTCGACGTTTCGGCTCCCAATTTGGAGCCATTCTCAAGGTTTCTACGCGAATTGGTGCCAAGGTCTAAGTCGCCTCAACACCCAGCTCTCATCTTGACAAAGTGAAGACTGTTGTTTTGTGGATAGAGGGATGGTATTTTTGGCTATATGAGAGTCTGGCGTGTTGAACTTGCTGTCGGCCCCCGTGTAGGTCTGATTTGAGAAGGATTATATAAGAGATTTGTTCTATGGGATAGTGATGGTTTCCAGGAATTGGGAAGTTCTCGAGAGTCGTCTCGTTTGTTGAGGCATTGAGGGCGTTTTCCAATTTCTATTGCTTCGCGAATTATTCTGGAGTGGAGTGTTTTTGCTGTAGTGATGTTTGAAAAGGGTCGAGGTCACGTCCGAATTACGTACTGCTAGTTCGTGCTCGTAGGACCTGTTTGATATTTGTCGGTTCGTCTGTCTCATGTATGGTCTCGGGCAGTCGTGACAAGGAATTACATATATTCCTTGTGATTCGTTGGATAATATATCTTTAGGTGACAGTAGGAAAGAGGATATTTTTTGATTGTTTGCTGTGAAAACTGTCTTGATGTCGTATTTTGTCAGAATTCGGATCACTTTATCAGTGACTCCCCGAATAAAAGAAAGGAAAGCTTTTGGGCATTTAGCCGGGTCTTCCGGTGGTTTGAGATGCGAGAAGCGAGTTTGTTGGCATTGAATGGTTCTCTGGATATGGTGGTAGGAATAATCGTTTTGAAAAAGGGCAGATGTGAGCTTCTCCAGCTCACTGGGTCCATTGTGCTCATCTGTGAGTTCTATGGATCTATTGATAAGAGAGTTCAGTACGGAGCTCACCTGGGCTCAATGATGGTGAGAGTTGGCATTGAGATATCTGTTGGTGTGCGTGGGTTCTCCGTAGACTGTATGAGTAAAGTAATTGTTGGAACGCTTTTTTTTCCTCAGATGTCTATATAACAAAATCCTACAATTACTTCACTCATACTGTCTTGAAATGTAATGAATTCCAACGAAATGTAGAAATCAAAATTCAGCATCATATGTGTCTTTAGTTGGGTGGAACTCCACGAAGTGTCTTTCTTCTCACTTGTATCTAGGAAACAATCTCACCTTGCCATTCCTTTTCAACACCCCCACACTCAAAATCCAATTTATATTCCAACTGCCGCCTCTGATTTTAACCGTAAGTAATGAAGAAATTTCATCTCCAGTCAAGCTCCTAACTCAATCCCAGCAGAATAAAGAAAACGGCTCCATATCACTCATATGAGGCGTGAGCTCGTAACAGAACTTCAAGGAAACGAGGGACATGGAAATGAGGTAATTTACATGATAACTAATTCATTCACAGACATTTTTAATTCGTCTCCTCTCAACGACGAAGCTCAGGTCAGGGGCGTAAGCGTACCACCATTAGTTCTTCCGAAATCGTTGATTGCAATATGTTTTCACTTATAATATCACAAGAACTTGAAATATTTCCTGGAATGATTTGAGCTTGCGTTGTATTCGGTTAGAAAATTGCACACCATAATTTGGAAACAATTATTAATCGAACCTGACATTTGAATTAATTTCTCTGATTGCCAAGTTGGTCAGGGTATTGCTGTTTTTGACGTATGTTGGTTTGTAATTTTTCTTCAATCGTTTCTACAGGAATCTTGATAATTACTAGTTCAAAAAAAACATATTTACCATATTTCGTTGAATAAAAAAAATAACCAACTTTAGTAAAACCGAATGTTAAAACCCTTTGGTAACTACAGTTTAATGAAGGTGGTAGAAATATATTTTTAACATGACGCAATTTCGAAAAAAATTCTACAGTGTGCCCAAGACAAGGATGAACAGCATGGGGATCTCGGTAACCGTAAGAGTTACACGGTAGGTCAAATGGACAAAAAGTTGCGCAATTAAGATGTCAATAAATAGATGTTGAAAATCCCAAAAATGTTGTTTACTTCCGGAGATATTCGGGAAAAACCGAAATTTGGCGATTTGGTTTTTATTTTTTTCCGAAGTTATTTGAAAAGTTTCGAAAAAACCAAAGGCACTTTCTCATTGCCACTTTTTTACCTCTACAAAATGGCGCTCACAAAATCTCCGTACAACGTTTCGTTTGGAAGAAATCATCATCAACTTTGTTTTTTTATATGGCACGTCCCCATGCTGTTCATCCTTATCTTGGGCACACTATAGGTGTATCTACCATTATTCGTTAAATAAAAAAAATACCAACTTTAGTTGCACCAAATGCTAAAACTCAAATGTCTATCGCCTTCTGATGATTTCAGGTGACTAAAGTTGGTAGAAAAGTATTTTGCATTATTCACAGGTAAGTCTACATTATTTGAAGGTTGTAGATCATATGTTTATTTTTTGAACTGTCATCCTAAATTATTATACACGAAAGCGTTTGCTTAGAGGAAAAATTCTGAGCACTATGGAAATACACACAGTTTGTTCGATTGAGCTAGATGTAGGAGGAATATACCTATGTCGAGATTATTTCCAGGAAAAACATGAACTCAGAAAACTTCATAATAAAATACAGGAACAATAAAGTACCTGAAAAGTCCAGATTTATTTTGATCATTTCAATCGGTTGAGAGCAATTAATTGCTGTGAAACTCTGTAAAAGCACTCTAGAATTTAAATTCTTCATGGGTTATCAGTACTGAAGGAAATAATCTCTTAAAAACTCAAAAATGGGTAAAAAGTTCTGTTATTGATTCCCAGCTCTTGGGAGTGCGGTAGAAAAATTTCATGTCAGATTACTGGATGAAAATCATCGATAGTTTAATTAAATTAATAAAAGTGTTTTCTTGAAGAAAAGAAAAAATAATTACCCACAGCGAAATTGAACTAACTTGATTTGATAGCCAAACTTCTCACTGCTAGGCTATGGATACAAGAGAGTTTTCTTATGATATTCGTGGTCAAGCAAACATTTCCCAAGTAGCCGTTCAAAGTAAGTTGAAATAGGTTTATTTTATTGCATGAGCGGGAACAAAATGACACGATTAGCTCAACAAAATACTGAAATGTATCGAATTATTTTCCTTATCAAATGTTGTTGAACAGAATTGATATTTTGACATTCAATATTTTTAAATCTTTGTATAACGACTAATGATATTCACTAAATTTGGTGGAATTTCTCTTGCATGAAAGCTTACGCTGTTCAGGTTCGCCTCGGTTTTTTTCCTTCTGATGGAATCTGTCATTCAACCAACTGTAGTTGCACAGACATGAAAGCTATATGTTTAACAAATCACATTCATTCTTGCACTTATGGTTTGCCTCCTCAGTTGTGTGCTTTGTTGAAGAGTCTCTTGTCTGATAGGTCTCTGTATGTGGTTGTTGATGGAGTATCATCTGATATTCTCCCAATAAATGCAGGTGTTCCACAGGGTTCAGTTCTGGCGCCCACTTTGTTTCTGCTCCATATCAGTGATTTGCTCGAGAAAACATCTTGCTCAGTAGATAGTTTTGTGGAAGACAGTACTCTTCATACTAGTTTCTCTTCCAGAGTCCCCATACCAGCGCGAGAAACAAAAATTCAAAGAAACATTCACGTCAATAAAATTAACGATGACTTGGTAAAAATAAATGGATGGGGTAACATGAACTTGGTGGATTTTGATGCTAGGAGAACCCAGGCATGTCTCTTCTCAAGGAAAGCCGATTTATCATCATCTAGTTTTCAGATAACAGGAGTAACTATTTCTACAAAGTCGAGTATCTCGGTACTAGGAATCACGATCATTGATAATTTTTTATGGGAAAACCATGTGAGATCGATCGCTGAAGGTGCTTGCCAGAAACTTGGATTTCTATATCGTGCGAAGAAATACTTCACTACTCGTCAGCTTCTAATGATCTACATAGCTCAAATACGACCTGTCCTGGAATGCAGTTCTCATGTTTGGCTTTCGGCACAAACACATTCATTGAGTCTTCCCGATTCTATTCAGAAAAAAGCAATCCGTCTTGTTGGTGATGCTTCAGAATCGCTCACTTCATTGGAACATGGTAGAAGAGCCGGAGACATGTCTCTCTCCTATAGATACTTTCACGGTCGATGCTCTCCCGAATTGTTATCCATCGTTCCCCCCTTGGCAATATCTTCACGGAAGACTCGGCGAGTACAGATTTCCCACCCCTTTGTTATAAACTTGAAGATCTGTCGAACCTCTCTTGCTCAGGGATATTTTTTCAATAGAACAGCTGAACGTCGGAACTCCTTGCCGAGAGAGGTTTCGTCCTGAGGCCCACAAATTCAGAAATTGATTGTGAATGTTAATTCATATCTCCTGTTCCTTAATTCAAGTGCTGTTCTTTGAACATCACAGGGCCTCCCTTTCGTGTCAATGTGCACATAAAAAACAGCTTTCTGATTATCTACGGTATATGCTGTCGGAACGGTGAATTTTTGTTGAATGAATCAGTAAATTGAATATTCACGTAATTTTTTCAACTGCACCTACGCAGATATACACACTAGGTGTTTGAAGCAATGTATTAGCTGATTTCAGTAAAAAATGAATACCTTCTTCATTATCTTCTGCTCAAATATTTTCTAATGAAAAAAATCTCAATACTGCTGAACTACCTTCAACTGAGGAGAGACCAATGAATCCGAATTCGGCACGTAGATGTGGCAAAAACAATAATTGATAATCAACTTTGGCACTTGTTTCACCAAATCCATATGTAGGAATTTCTTGTGTGTAGAACTCTGCACTGGCACCTGTAGTATCTAATCTACGACCTTCTCAAAATTCGTCAGAGGAGTTGTTTTTTGCCATCAACCTATTGTGTTGACACTGGCTACACCACCCCACTGTTCCAGAGAATGATAAATATGTATGTGAATTTTTGAGGTTCAAAAATTCATATTACGCCTCTTTTTCAAACAAAGCGTTCCTGTTTACTCGAAGCACGAGTGGTATTTCATCATCCTCTATATATTCCACACGCAATTTCACAATTTGCAGCCGACATAATATAGAGACTCAAATTGAAATTGTTGTCTCATAATTCCATTAAAATGTCGCCTGTAGAAAAATGAAAGAATCCACAGAATGTGCAGAGTTTCTGTTACATTCCTCATTTCAAAGTGAAACTGGCTGAAATTTATAATAATAGAGGTTGAATAAAACTTCGGATATGAATTAATTCCACCTCGAATTAGAACAACTGCAGGCGACAAGAAAGCCGAATTTCTGAGGCAGCTTGAGGACCTATTCATTGGCAATTTCTTTCCCAATGAACAAAGGAAATAGGAAACTCTCATGAGAGATGTGACATCAAGAAATTTCACGAACACACTGTCTAGATAGGTATATGCTGAGACAATCTAAAACTGTTGCACATCATGGGCGTAGTTGAATTTTGAACTACACAGTAGCCAGATCATTGTAAAATTATGGAACTCTGGATATAAATCAAAGTGACGTCTTGAATATAAAAGGAGGAAAATCAAAAATTTTCACAAACCTTCTTTGTTAATAGCTAAGTTTATATAATTCTTTGGGATATGGAAGCTCATCCATGAAAAAGATCTTTCCTTTGTAGTTTCTCAATGGGAAACTTAGAAATCCGAAAGTTCAAATCATATGTTTTGAAAAGCTACATCCTAACTATTTCGGTACATTATTCTCATACTAATGAACTGCAAATACTCACTACGTTTCTACATAGTATAAATATTGTTATCACGCATTTGTAAGCCTCCTGCTCATTTGTGAGCCTTGCTATCCTTTACCTTTTGAGAAATCGCACTGACAGTTTACTCGGAATAAAATCTGCACACGATTGTGATAAATATCTGACAGTAGCTTATAAATATAATTTACTACGTCGTATTCAATTCAGCTCTCCGATAGCCCTCAAGGGCAGCGGAGGGACATTATTATCCCGCTCTCTTTCGAAATAACTAATCGAAGATGTCACTAACTCTTGGTAGCCATAGTTTTTATTTCTTCTGGCATCTTCACGATCAGCATGAGACTTATACACTCTGTAGAAGCATCGAAATACACAGTTTTCGTCACAATTATCTAATTTGAAGTATCAAAAAGACCTAAACACAGAACTGTCACTTTTAAATGACAAATATCAGTCGGTAAATAACAATCTTCAAACATATTGCAGCAACAATGAGAGTGCTGCTAATCAAATGTCGAATAATAACAGGAGCCAAATTTGATATTCAATATAAACGTTCCAATGCAACACTTTTTGAATTGTATTCACTACAATTCATAGACGTTCGATTTATCGACAAGAAGTAGGGAAGTTCCGTAGTTTTCTGGGTATTGTAACCTACCACAGTTTGAAAGAAAAAGAATTAATATTTGAATCTATATATTAAAAATATCTGACGAAAGTCAATTACCAAGATTGCCTACAAGATATATTGGGATTTGTACAGGAAATTGCGTATCAGTTTTGAAAATGGGAGCGGATTTAGTTTCCAAAACGTTAACGATAAGTATTCACATATATATATATATATATATATATATATATATATATATATATATATATATATATATATATATATCAAAAGTACTTTGACAAACTTCAGGAGGTGATTCCTCACAATATTCTAATATGAATTGTCCAATTAAATGAATGTCCGGAAACGCTTCGTTTCCAAGATACAGGATGTTGAAGTTTTATTTTTATTTTCGTTTTTTTCAAATAACTTTTGAAATACTGAACTTTATTGAACGGAACTTGGTAATAGGAGGTTTTTGAGGTGTCGAATTCGAACCTGATGTTTTTATTTCTCTTACTCGTAGGGGGCGCCACCTGCACGTCTCTTTTTTTTTTTCAAAGATTCATAACTTTTTGGGCGTACCTCTAGCACATTTTTCAGTAAAAAAATCGATTCCTCTATCATATCTACGTAAATAAGCTAACCTTGTTACTAGTCGCTGTAAGCAACCGTTTTCTAAATATTTGGACTTGAGAACTTCAAGTCAAGTCAAGTCAAGGGTATGATAGATCCATGTTGAAGTTATTACTAATATTTTGCATTTTTCACAAGAATGCTTTGGAAATAAATTTGACGTTTGTGAGTAGTTTTGGTAATAACATATTTTGTGACAGTAAGACGTTTTGTAGAAGTTTCCGTAAGTAGAAGTAGAAAACACTTATTTTGAAAAAATGGATTATTTGAACAATTATGCTCATTTAGCCGATATGCATTTTGTTTATGGCCTTGCGGATGGCAATGCGCGCGAAGCAAGACGTATTTACCAGGAGCGATTTCCCAATCGAGTACTGCCTTCAACTCCAACATTTGCTAGTCTCCACCGTCGTTTGGAAGAAACAGGTAGCTTCAAGAGGGTGGCTGATATTATTGGAAGACCACGAGCAGTCCGAACCCCAGATTTGGAAAAAGCTGTTTTGAATGCTCTCGAAGAGAATCCAGAAACAAGCACGAGAGTAATTGCTGAAGCTGTCAATTCTACTCAGTCCACAGTTTGGAGAATCATCCACGATCAACAGTTTTATCCATACCATATTCGAAGGGTACAAACTCTTTTGCCACGAGACTTTCCCCAACGCATTACTATGTGTCAATGGTTTTTGGGAAAATTGGCTGGAAATCCCCAATATTTAAGATCTGTACTCTTCACGGACGAGGCAAAATTCTCCCGAAATGCTATCACAAACTTTCATAACAACCATGTTTGGGCTCTCGAAAATCCGCACGCTGTTAGTGAAAGGCATTATCAGTATCAATTTTCTGTAAATGTATGGGCGGCAATAATTGATAATTACTAGATAGGTCCTTTCTTTCTTCCGCTCCGACTGAATGGCGCAACTTACAGACACTTTTTAGAAAATGAATTGCCGAGACTACTTCAGAATGTACGATTAGAAATTCGTATCCACATGTGGTTCATGCATAATGGGGCTCCGGCCCATTTTAGCGTTGTAGCCAGGAAATTCCTTAACACAGTCTATCCAAATCAATGGATCGGTAGGGGGGTAGAAGAACCTAACCAGGCGTGGGCACCAAGGTCCCCAGATCCAAACCCGATAGATTTTTATTTTTGGGGACATTTGAAGTCACTAGTTTATAAGACTCCAGTAGTGAACGAGGATGATCTGAGAAACCGAATAGTAGACGCCTGTGAAACAATAAGAAACACACCAATAATTTTTGAGCGGGTACGAGATTCAATGACTAGACGACTGACTGCCTGTATCTTCGCTGAAGGTGGACACTTCCAACAATTCATTTGAATACAATTTAGTTTCGTTAATTTTAGTTTATTCTACATATTCAAAATTTCCTGAAATAAAATGTTGACATTACTTGCAAATTTTATTAAAACAAATACTGATTATGTACCCTTGAAACAAAAATAACTTCTTCGCTTAAGGATGTCATAAAGGGACGTACGCAACAGTAATGACCTCTTCAAACGAGTAAAACGTCAAATTCATTTCCAAAGCATTCTTGCGAAAATAGCAAAATATTCGTAATAACTTCAACATGCATCGATTATCAAAAAATAATCGGCTTGAAGTTTTTAAGTCAAAATATTTAGAAAACGGTTGCTTACAGCGACTAGTAACAAGGTTAGCTTATTTACGTAAATATGATAGAGGAATCGATTTTTTCACTGAAAAATGTGCTAGAAATACGCCCAAAAAAGTTATGAATCTTTAATAAAGGAAAAGACGTGTAGGTGGCGCTCCCAACGAGTAAGAGCAATAAGACATTAGGTTCGAATTCGACACCTCAAAAACATCCTATCACCAAGTTTCGTTTAAGTTCAGTATTCCGAAAGTTATTTGAAAAAAACGAAAATAAAAATAAAACTTCAACATCCTGTATCTTGGAAACGAAGCGTTTCCGGACATTTATTTATTTGGACTATTCATATTAGAATATTGTGAGGAATCACCTCCTGAAGTTTGTCAAAGTACTTTTGAATCCCACTGTATATATATATATATATATATATATATATATATATATATATATATATATATATATGTATATATATATATATATATGATGAGTTGTTTTTTCGGGTTTCATTCCGTGTTCTGTGGTTTTGATCCCCTGAAGGATAATTGTCACAACGTTTCGGCAAAGTCTCATTTGCCATCTTCTAGGTGATGATTGAGTTTCGTCCTCCGAACTCGAGTAATTATTTCGAGTTCTACTTCTCAATATATAGGGGTGTTCATTGATGGTATCTTTGACCTGGGCCCCTCCCACTTTCTTCCTTGGTCCAACTGCATTTTTCATTATGTCTGTATGGTAATTACTTGATAAGGTCCGACCTTGTTCCTCTGGTGTGATCGATTTGTTTTTGTTTTGTGATAGGATGATGACGTTCTTGAGATGATGCCCAAAGATTACCAATATATATATATATATATATATATATATATATATATATATATATATATATATATATATATATATATATATATATATAAACAAAACTAGGAAAATAGTTGGGTAAGCAGCATGCAGGAAGTATACTCTTATAACACGAATTCCAATATTTCGACAATGTTTATTGTCATCTTCAGGGAAAGCTACAATATTATATAATTCGTCAAATTCAAAATGTAAAAGTGTGAAAAAACTACTTACAGTGTCCATGAGATTGAGTGCAAAAAGGGTTGTTAACAATTTAAAACATGTATGAAACATATGTTACAGATTAAAATTATTCAACTTTGGTCAACATTACACAATTTAAAAATTTTTATCAATATTTACTTAATCTGTAACAAATTGTTTAAATTGATAAAAAAAAAAAAAAATTTAAATTGTGTAATGTTGACCAAAGTTGAATAATTTTAATCTGTAACATATGTTTCATACATGTTTTAAAATGTTAACAACCCTTTTTGCACTCAATCTCATGGACACTGTAAGTAGTTTTTTCACACTTTTACATTTTGAATTTGACGAATTATATAATATTGTAGCTTTCCCTGAAGATGACAATAAACATTGTCGAAATATTGGAATTCGGGTTATAAGAGTATACTTCCTGCATGCTGCTTACCCAACTATTTTCCTAGTTTTGTTCTTAACTAGTCAGCAAAGACTACCCATCTCCTATATATATATATATATATATATATATATATATATATATATATATATATATATATATATATATATATATATATATATATACTCCTCTTTGAGCTGATTTCAAAAATTCAATACTCGTAGGTTAAAGTGGTCAGTTTATGAGATAAACGATTTTTCTTTTAATAGCACAAATTTTACTCATTTTTTACTTTCACCTTATTTGCGTGTAATAAAATGGGTTGTACAACAGTAATCTTCTTAACTGTGCTATTTATGCTTCTTCAAAAAATAAATTCAATAAATTGTCGTGTTTTTGGATTTTTCCTACATACCAGTATTACGAAAGTTATTAAAGGTGGATACTTTTATCTGAAAAGCACTGTATATATAATAATAATAATAATAATAATAATAATAATACTTTTATTTTCTACAGGTATACACCCAATAACAGAAAAAAAATAAAGATTGATAAATACTTGATTATATATATATATATATAAAATATATATATGTATATATGTATATATATATATATACACATATATATATATATATATAAAAGAACTTCGAAACCACTAGGTGATTTCTGTTGGTGAGGTTGCAGTCAATCTTGAGGATGCCAGGGAGTGAAAAAAACTCTTTGGTATTGCGTCAAGCTTTCGGAAATGTTTATTTCCTTCTTCAGGACTCACTGAAAAATTGTGAACGAATTAACAAACAATTTTATAGACCGGATGAGACTACTTACTATCGTAAGTTTGAAAGAAGCTAGTTTCTTCATAACAGTCAAAGCTTATCGGTCATCATATGCAGATAAAAAACATTGTAAAATCATTTAAAAATTGAGTAATATCTTTGAAAACTTCATTGTACCAAACGGCATGGTTGAATTATGAGAAATATTTATAGGTTAGTCACGTGAAGCGTGGTGAAGTTGATGTATGACAAGAGACAGTTGACAATTTATTCAAGGATTTATATTGACCCATGGAATCAATAAATCTATAACTCGCTTTCTCTGCCATGGAATTCATGATTCGATTCGATTCGACAGAACCACTGATGCCACGTTTTCAATATTGATTTGGAAAATTACGGACTATGGTTAGTAGATGGCGATTAATATTACAAGGATTCATTCGAAATGTTGTGTGAATTATTATTGAATTTATCGAAATGCAGTTCAAGTAAATATGTATAAATGGAACTAATATTGTCAATGTCGGATTTTTCATTCATTACATTATTTTCTCTTTGTATATGGATCATTTCAAAAAAAGAACGTTTGAATACGTTCCTTTCAACATCGATGATCCTGGCATCTTCAAAATTTATTGCGTGATTTTGTCTAATGGCATGTTCGGTCAAAGCAAACTCAGTCGAGTTCGGAGGTCGAAACTCAATCATCACCTAGAAGATGGCAAATGAGACTTTGCCGAAACGTTGTGACAATTATCCTTCAGAGGATCAAAAACACAGAACACGGAATGAAACCCGAAAACTCAATTGTTGTTGTTTGTTCGTTCCGTTAACCAGCTGACGAACGTCAACCCTCAAAAGTCGAAACTTGTGCGAGCAATGGATCAACGAGGCCTTACCTTTTAACGTGCGATTACCCAGCACGGTGGCCCGGCGAGGATTCGAACCCCGGCCTTCTGCTTGATAGGCAGATATGCTATCCACTACACTACCGAGACCACAATCATCATACTTCGTCCGTGAGAATCTTATCTTATCCGTGAGAATATCTGTATATGAAGTGAACTCCATATATTGTGCGCTTTACGTGCGTCGTTGTCTAAATGAAACCGATTCTCAATATTTGCCGTTTCCCCTCCTGGTGTACCAATAATCCGCCACTGGTCGCAAGCAAACTTCGCAAATCGAATTGAATTCACCCTATGAAGTTTGTGTGAACTTCGTTTCATTCCTTGTCATTCAGTTCAAAAGTTACCGTATGAATTCAGGACTCAGTTGGAGTTCATAATATTACACTTTGAAGTGACTTCTCACACGAGAGTTGCCGACAGACTTGGCCGGAGGAATTCATCCTTGAAGTTTTGAACTGATGGATGTTTTTTGAGTGCATCTCATTACTTTTACTACGAATATTTCCATGAGAAAAGGTAGCTGTTTCATTAGCAATTCAATGGAAGAGGTTGAGGGACTTGTTACACTCACTTTTCCCTTGTGTTGTTCTGCAGTACCTTGGGGGTTTGATGGTAAACAGAATTGGCATGAACGATTTTTGTGCATCGACGACTTCAGAATTCTAAATGAGTTCTGATCCGAATCAATAATGAACAGTGTTTACGTTCTATGAATACTCCAGTTGAATGAAAATGATTTGATGGAAAACCCTTAAACATTCAGATATCGGGTAAATATTGTTTGAATATTTGTTGAAGAGGTTAAAAAGTTCTAGAACCAATTTTCTGAGTTTTCTCTTCCCTAGAAATGAATGAAAATAGCTCGAAGTTCTTATAAAATCTGTTTTTTTTTGACAAATTGGTGTATATGTCCCGATACGTATCAGCAATATTGAAAAAATGCAAAATTAGTTTGGTAGTTTTCTGAGTTTTTAACTTACCACAATCTGAAAAATTAACGAATAATATTGGAATCTATACAAGTAAAGGAGGACAGATTTTTAATCTACCCCGGAAAGCTGCAGCGGTTTCTGGATAGAACAGGTCTCATTAGTCAGCACACAAGTGTCGAGAAAAGTATAGTAAAATTCCTCTATGATAGAACAAAAATTGTATGCAACCCGAAAAAAAATCAATGAAGAGGTAAACTCAGTATTGAAAGAACATAATTATCCAGAAATATTCATAGGAAAAACTTGACAGAAATTGAAAATCCGAACACAGTCCACAATGAAGACATACATCCTACACAGAATACACAACATGTATAAAAAATTATACCTTATATCCCTCATTTGTCTGAAAAGATAAAACGGATCGGCAACAGGTATAATGTAAGAATAACATTCAAAACAACAAATACTTTACGGTCATAACTGGCACATACCAAAACAAATAACACAACGGAAAACACAATAAATTTATTTATCAAATTCCTTGTTCGTGTAGTCAAAAATATATCGGTGAAACGTCTCGACCATTGGAAGTGCGAAAGAGTGAACACAGGATGTACATCAGGAACAGACAGATAGGTGGTTCTGAATTATCAGAACACATCCTCACTGCCGATGCATAGAGATCACACAGTAGAATGGAACGACACTTGAATTATGATGCAAGAGAGTAATGACAGGAATCGAAAATTAAAGAAATTTGCTTTCACGAGGCTGTCTAGTGAAAAATAGATATCTATGAGTTCGCTTGATATGGATCGCGGATGGCTGCCCCTCCTCAAGGACAAAATGTTATTGCAGATTTGAAATGTTTGACAAACGTCAATAACGAAGTTTGCCAACAAGAGATATTTGCGTTTGTACAAGAATTTGCGTATGAGTTTTCAGAACGGAAACGGATTTAGTTTTCGAAACTTTAACAACATATATATATATATATATATATATATATATATATATATATATATGTTCGGATAGGTTTCCGCGGTCAGTTGTGTGTTGTTGTTGAGTTCGGGTTGCACCGCGTCTGGAGTTTTGTTCTCGACGTTTCGGCTCCGATTTTGGAGCCATTTTCAAGAGGTAAATGTGACTTCACGCTGAGGTTCTTTCTAAGGTCTCAATCTGCCTACTCCTTAGATCGAACTGAGGCATCGATGGATGTTGGGTAGTATTTATAGCAGCGGGTGCTACTAAAGGACCGTCGGATGTCTTGGTGGGGACTGGGCATCTGGAAATTAGGGGTTTCCATGCAGTTGGGAGTCTCTTGCCGTCGTCACGTTTATTCAAGCAGGAAGGTCGCTTCTCGATTTCGATGGCCTCGCGAATTATACGGGCTTGTAGTGTTTTTGCTGTGGCGATGGTCTTAGTGTTCGCAAAGTCTATATTGTGTCCTGTCTCTTGATGATGTTTGGACAGAGCTCATTAGAATACTATACGTAACTGACAAAATAGTCAATCAATTTTGCTATTACGTATTGGGGCAAATATACCAATTTGACCCAACACACAGATATTATAAAAACCTAAAGCTCTTTGCTTTCATTTCTAGGGGAGACAAACCTGAAAAATGGTTTCTAAAATTTCAGGTGAGTTCAAGGATAAAGAATATCAGTTGATTGCATTTTTGTTTTCACATCTAGATCAATATACGCCTTATGAAAATTGTAGTAGCACTGATACTTTCCGGAATTCCTCTTATATTCTTGGGACACCGTAAATGAACAGGAGTTGAAGATATATCCACTATTCTATATCGTGATGCAATTGCGATACTGGGTATTGAAAAGGGAATTCATATTAACTTCACACCTTGTATGCGAGTTCCTTTCCGACGTATGAGAATTTCAGTTGAAGTTTTGTTTCACATTTGGCTAGACATGAATCAGCAGTATTCCTGTCGTTGAAACAAATATGCCTGAACACTGACCAGCGCCACTGGGCAGAAGCAAAAGGTTAGGAAGTCACTCTTGGAACGCGAAAGCGAAAAGGGCTATCTTTGTACGGCTTATCCCCCTTTTTATGGGGTGCGCGTCCACTCTCTTATAGTGAGGGGAAAGTTTACGTTTCGGTATAGAGGATCGAAAGCAACTAGGTAAATAACTGAATCGCGTGCATAGGTTTTGTTTTATTTATGAAAATACTTGTAATTGGATGGGAAGAAAATTTGAAATAGGAACAGTGTTGTATATCGATATGTGAAGTGGATTGAAAAGATTTAAGTGAATAAGTGAATTGCGCGCATAGATGTTCTTTTATTTATGGATATACTTGTGTTTGGATGGAAAGAAAATTTGAAACAGGAGCCGAGTAGTAGATAAGCAAAGTAGACAGAGGATCAACTTTTGGTAGGTGAATTTTGATGTATGTTAATGTAAATAACCATTTTATCCAGTTTTGAGAAGAGAATCATTTTTTTATATAGTGGGGAAGTTACTATTCACTTGCAAATGCAGGAGCATCAATCACATCTAAGGGGAACTTCTGACTCTCTCAAAGTACCTAAAGCTTATTGAAATAGAACTAGGGCGTCCTATATTTAGCTAGTAGGGCATTGTTCACTAATGATATATAGAGATAAGCTCTCGTGCTCATATCTTGAGAGCTTGTTTAGTTTTATATGATTCAATTGGTCTCATTTCATTTTTGTGCTGATATCTATTTTGTTGTTCAATAATTTCCTCAAATCAATGGTTGATTTCAGAGTTTCAATTGTTTCATTGAATATTTTTTCTCTTATATTTTTCAATCTATTTTTGTTCAGTTCCTATTTTTATTCGTTGCTAGTATAATGCTTTGAATTATAGGTGGGTTCAATTTCCAAAGAGCAGCCCTATTTCAGAATACTAGAAAGCAGGAGAATATTGAGCTTATCACAAAAAACCTCCTACTCATGCAGGATTTCGAATTCAAGCTTTTTTTTTGGATTAACATTCGATATTTGACGTAGAGAAATCCACATCTGGTGACAGCAGCTGCCTTCTAGAATAAAATAATTGTCTAAACGCCATCTTCACAAGTGTTGACAGAGCGGTGGGATTGAAATATATTTTGATTCGCTTTTGCATGGGAGAAATTCATATGAAGGAAAGTGAAAATGTTAAAAGGTTCCAAACATCTACATAACATCGTTCAATCATAAATGCCAAAAACACTAGCACAACTACGGCGTTGGTATCAGTGATTTATTTCTGATGAAGTGCGAGCTCGTTGACAAGCAGGAAGGAAATATTAAATATGCTTTTTTTTATGAATCAAAAAAGTACAATCACTTTCATATCACCATTCATTCGCTCATATACGAAAATGCAATGTCAGCATCTTCCAACCATCCATAAAATGTATGTCTAAAAGACTAGGATTTTCGTGTTTGGGACCTCACGTGCGTGCCTATACATAGAGGCAAGTTGTTAAATCAGGAGGGAACTGATAAAAAAAAACGCTTTTCTCATGAAAAGAAAGGTACACACCTTTCATTTGCAATTTTGGTGGTTGCTCCGTATAGAAATTGGTGGATCAGTTACCTGCACCAATTTATAGACGGAGCACCCACCAAAATAAAAACCTAGAAGATGGTGGGAGAGTTATTTCCACCAATTTCTAGTATGTGCAACCACCAGAAATAGTACAGATTTCAAATTCAAAATACCAAAAGCAAAAATCCAGAAGCTGTTCAACGGAAAAACCGGTTGAAGTCATTTGGTTATGAAAATTGATTGAAATTATACTCGGAATGTGGTTTTCTTGTGAAGCACATATATCGTGATTTCAATATTAATACGTTTCTGTTGAGAAATGAACCACCACTACAGGATGAAACGAAATTTCACAGAAGACTTTCAATTGACTATGCACCAAACAAGATTAATTGATCAGAACTCTGCAATATTCGATCAAAAATTATAATAAAATCACTTATGCAGTTTCCTGTAAGATATATACTTAAAAAAGATGACAAAACCGTGACACTTGCAGCTATTGCAGGTTCTTGAAGCAGAAATGATCCAATCTGACTATTTCTCAGTGAGAAAGGTATTGCTAAGCGAAACACGTTGTGGAGAAATTCTCATAAGGGAATGCTGGTTTTTATTGAAGTACTATCTCAACTACTTGGGAATAATTAGTGGTATTCTTGAATATTCCGTGTGTAGCAATTCAAGTGAGGTTTTCCTCACATCTAAGTTTTTATTTATGCAATCTCGATCAACTTAGGAGGGGTGGCGAAAATATGAAAATAATTCAGTTCTGTCGAAACTTTTCCTAGAGTTCAATTACCCTAACACCAAACTGATATTTTCGCACTCGACGCGCGTTTCGCTTACAAGGTTAGCATCTTCAGGAGAAGAGAATTGATACCAAATCTAGAGCTGGGGTTAGTTGTTTATATACCTAAAGTTTTACGGTCCGATATGGACTTCGTATGTTACTGTTAATCATTCTAATTAATTTCTCGGTAATGAACTGACTACCTGCAAGTTCCGTCATCTGTTAGTATTGATTTCTGATCACTTTCTCAACAATGAATTGAAAAGCGGGCTGAAAGGGATAGGTCCCTTGTCACCATTCATGCTGTTTTTACATTTTGCTATTTCGAGACTCTCACATGCATCGAGTAGTCTTGTGTCATGCACATGCTTGATCAGTTTCAGATTGCTTTCACCAATTTTGTGGTCATTGTGTAGAGCGTGTTGGGCGACACTGGATTTCTCTACCCTTCCGTATTTTATATGTGCAAAATGCTCTTTGAAACGGGTTTTAATAGCTCGTCGCCTCTGGTCGATGTACTTGTTGTTGCAATCTTGACAACTGATCTCGTAAATTCCCGACTTTTCTGAGTTTTCTATCTAGTTCATCTTTTGGGTTACCAAGAAGCTGCTGTTATTTGTAAGAAGTTTTATATGCAACTTTCATATTTACTTTGTCAAATATCTGTTGGAGTCCTCTAGTGTATTGAGGTTCATATGGGATTACTTTTTCACCAAAGGTTCCAAAACTCATCGTTTATTCAGTTTTGTCAATAAAAAACATTGGTTCTGCATTGGCCTACACTGGTTAACGAACATGAAACGATAATATGCATGGGGAGAAAGAAAAATTCGTAAATCAAAAAATATATTCAGTGATAATACCTCAAGAACAACTGAAAAGAAAAGAAGATGCTTGCGTTTCACTAGTAGGGAGGAGTAGAGAGAGTCGAAGGCAATCGTAGAATATGAATTGGGAACTTTTGTTTCTATGTTGGCTTTGGATTGAATCCTTCAGCCACATAATTTCGTTAATTCTATATCTAAATAAATAGTCTGTTAGCCATCACAAATTCTACAATAAGATCATATATAACTCTATCTTCCATAGCTAGTAAATTGGAATTTATGATAATCCTTTCATGAACGGGCGAATTGGATTCATTTTCATCAAAAATAAATACCAAGCCTATCAAAAAATTATACGTTGTCAGGGGGAGAGTATCAACAATTCTACAAACTGTCCAAAGCTAGTCAAAATTGCATTTTGTGTATTGGAGAACACACCATAGATTTTGCATCAGTAGATTCCAATTAGAACAACTACTACCCCATATCCTAAAATTTTACGAAAGTGGGTGAACGATGGGGATGACATTATTCAGAAGATAAACTTCTTGGAAAATATCACTAACTTAATGTCAAACTTAACACCTGAAAATTTTATTTTTTTGAGTATTTCAAAATCCTGCTAGCATTCATATTTTGTTATGTGGTACTAGCCAGGAAAGTAGTTGATATCGATAAGACTGGAAAATGAAATAATCGTTCAACTAATAATCATGGCTCTGCGAATATGCTCGGATCTTTCTGAATCCTTATCTTAAAATTGCATCGTTCCAGTCAAACAGTTTACAGACAAATTTCAAACACGATTAGGCCACTGCGAAATTCCTTGCAATAATAAGATTCGCATTATCCCAAGCTCTGTGCTAATAGTGTTTTCCTACTGGATGCACCCCACTATTTGTTATTTGCTCAATTCTAATGGAATAATAACATTATTACTACTGAAATTAGTCGTGCCTCTCCATCATCCCCATTGTTGTTTCAAACGGAGTAGATTCGTCATCGGGTGTATATGTGTGATGTGTTTTGGCTTGAGCTCGAATTGATTTGCATATTTCGATTCAGAAATATTTTGATAGTAGTATTTGTCCAATATATCACATATACAACGAGTGGTTGTGTACAAAAATTGAAATACAAAGCACTTATATTTTCATTCCGTTCAGAATAGCATGGAATAATTAAGAAATTATTATTGCATCGTAAATCTTTGTGAATATCCAACTCGTCTTCCTCAATGTACTCCCCGTTACGTAATACACTTGATTTTACTCCCATCATCTTGACAGCTGTAACGTAATTTGAAGTAGAAAAATGCCGTTTTAAATTTCTCTCCAAAAGTTGCACCCAAACAGAATTTTTCGTACTTCTCCAGATCTCATAATAAGCTGAACCAATGAATCAGGGAGAATTCAGAGAACTCAATCAAAAAATGGATATCTGAATTGATAGATGAATGAAAGGAACAGTGATGGATCAGTTCGTTTCAACCAGCTGGAAAATGGTCTCATAATCTGTAAAAAAACCCCACCTCAAATTCAACTTTTGCTTATTGAATGTCTGGTGTCGTTCAAATGATCATATAAAAATCACTTCAGGTATATAAAACAAGAAGAAGTTGGCTTATTATGTAATCAGTTAAAAAAGTTCTGTATACCGAACACGACTTCTGTAGGACAAGCGTAGCGAGAGTTATAAAAAATGAAATATTCTATCGTGTTACATACAAGATTTTTTCTTATTCTGATGATGAATAGTCTTTAATCTTTTTCAAATGGTGTAATCGTCTATTCTTCAAAATTTCCAATATTCTAGTTCGTTAATGGATATCGCTTGTCATTTTAACGTCATCCTCAAATTTGTTGATTTCGACTGAAAGTGCCTGAAGAGAAATACAAGATCACAAAATGATAGAAAGAAGACGACAAATGTTCATGGAAGAAGCCGATTGCAGAGACACTGAAAATATTTCAGCCTAAAAACTATTCTTGAATAGGTTCCGATGAATAACAAGCAAGTGTCTTCCTCATATAAATATGCTACAAAGAAAAACACATATCATAAACTTACAATATATAAAGACCATACATACATTTATAATTATAATAAGAAAAATTGATACACCGGAGGTCTGGGTTCTGTTGAGGATGAGGCGTGTTGTTCCCTTCCATCATTTATGAATGATGTCACTCTAGATATCAAATTAGGAAAAACATTTGATAATCATCTGCAAGGTATTCATAGAATATTATTCTCTCTGTATGCAAAAATGAACATATACATCTCGAACATTCATAAAATATTAATGGAATATTCTGTGATGAATATTCATATGGAATTCTCTGAGTGATTCATTCATTCATTTAGTTATTCAAAATTTGGCATGCAAACAGGTGAAAACCCATAGAAGCATATACTCATAGTAGTGGTCACAGGAATACTCAGTGTTAACAGATACAAGAAAAAATAAAAATTAATACTTCGTTCATACTAACCATTCGTTCGTGGACCTTTTTGAAATATTACCTATTGAATATGTCATAGGGTATATTTTCAGAACATTATCTACAGCCTATTTTCATAATATTTCTCACGGTATACCTTCAGAAGATTATTAGCGGCATATTTTCAGGATGTTCTTCACGGTATATTCATGGAATGGTCTCTGTAGTATTTCACCGAAATTCAGGAAATTTGGGCTGGCGCTTCTTAGTTGGTATCCATGATATTACTGTAAAAGTTGACTTTGGGTTGAAGGAGACAAGTGACACAAGTGAACTATCACGAGACTTCATTTGGGAAACTTCTTGTTCCGACAGTGTACATCGGGAGGGTTGTATGAAGTTGATTCCAACATATTTCCAGCAGCATCTTCCACTACGTCAGTGTGATAAGTGGTGCTCAAAGTCATCAGATCGAAGTTACGAAGACTATCGAATAATGGCGAGGTTAAATTATAAAAATATCTGTTTTGTATTTTAGTATCAGTTCTGAAAATGAAAGCGATAAAAGGGAAGTCATGAATCCCAATATATAGAATGATATTAGTGAAATATATACTATGTTTATTCCAAGATATCTGGAATGATACTAGCATATTCTCCTCCAAGTATTCCTCGAATATATTTTTGCCTATCCCTAGGATTTTCATCGATTATTTCCCTCAATGCGAATAAACGATGAAACAGTTGAAGGCTAGACTGCTTTTACAGAGTTTTACAGCGATTGAATGCACTAGACCTTTCAACCGATTGAAATGTTCGAAATGAACCGGGCGTTTGGATCACTTTTCAGGTACTATCTCTGGTACTATATTGTTCCTGTGTTCGATTTTGATGTTTCCTGAGTTTACATGTTTTCTGGAAATAATCTTAACATATATCCCTCCTTCACCAAGTTCAATCGACCAAAATGCGTGCATTTCCGTGATCTTCAAAATTTTGCTTTCAAGCAAATGCTTTTGTGTATAATAATTTAAAATAAAATCCCTCGACCTGCGGTCTCGGGATTTTATCAAATTATCATACACTCAAGTCATTTGCTGAGCAAAATTTCGAGAATCATGGAAGTGCAGCACACATTTTAACCGATTACACTTGGTGCACTCGGGATATAACCCCCGAATATTTCCCTCAATGCGAATAAACGATGAAACAGTTGAAGGCTAGACTGCTTTTACAGAGTTTTACAGCGATTAAATGCACTAGACCTTTCAACCGATTGAAATGTTCGAAATGAACCGGGCGTTTGGATCACTTTTCAGGTACTATCTCTGGTACTATATTGTTCCTGTGTTCGATTTTGATGTTTCCTGAGTTTACATGTTTTCTGGAAATAATCTTAACATATATCCCTCCTTCACCAAGTTCAATCGACCAAAATGCGTGCATTTCCGTGATCTTCAAAATTTTGCTTTCAAGCAAATGCTTTTGTGTATAATAATTTAAAATAAAATCCCTCGACCTGCGGTCTCGGGATTTTATCAAATTATCATACACTCAAGTCATTTGCTGAGCAAAATTTCGAGAATCATGGAAGTGCAGCACACATTTTAATCGATTACACTTGGTGCACTCGGGATATAACCCCCGAATATTTCCCTCAATGCGAATAAACGATGAAACAGTTGAAGGCTAGACTGCTTTTACAGAGTTTTACAGCGATTAAATGCACTAGATTTTTTAACCGATTAAAATGTTCGAAATAAACCGGGCATTTGGATCACTTTTCAGGTACTATCTCTGGTACTATATTGTTCCTGTGTTCGGTTTTGATGTTTCCTGAGTTTACATGTTTTCTGGAAATAATCTTAACATATATCCCTCCTTCACCAAGTTCAATCAACTAAAATGCGTGCATTTCCATGATTTTGAAAATTTTGCTTTCAAGCAAATGCTTCCGTGTATAATAATTTAAAATAAAATCCCCCGACCTGCGGTCTCGGGATTTTATCAAATTATCATACACTCAAGTCATTTGCTGAGCAGAATTTCGAGAATCATGGAAGTGCAGCACACATTTTAACCGATTAAACTTGGTGCACTCGGGATATAACCCCCGAATATTCTAAATGTTCCATGAATATAACCTGAATGCTATTCTTGGAATATTCCCAATCTAATATGCTACGAATATTCTAAGAATATTTAGGAGATTCAAGAAATGTTCTCAGATACACCAAAGTTTCGCCAGGTACATTCTCAGGGATAATAATTATAAAAGGGATGTTTATATTCCTGGCATAATCATGAAATAATACAATATCAATAGAATAATTTTTTATAGTTTTTTGTGTTCTCAACCTACCACAGTCTGAAACCAATAGGAATATAATTGGAAACTATACAAGGGTAGATTTTCAATCTACCTCGATATGTTACTGCTTCAATTAGACAACAATTCCTTCTGAAAGGAATACGTTTTATTTCTCAGCATTTTATCGTCAACCTCGAATTTGACTATGAAAAAATATAAGAATAAATATTTATCAGAATACTTATCGCTGACGTATCGGAAACAGAATCCGCTTCCGTTTTCAAAACTCTTTCACTAATATTATCTTCTAGTTACGTTTTTAGGTTCGTTTTTTGTAAATTTCAGTAAATCCAAATAGTGAATAAATTAACATTCCGTATGCAAATTAATGATATTGTGGAGGTTGCCGGACGGAATTATGGTCCAGTTTTTTTTTCGGTCCTATAATAGTTTTCGCTTCCATCGCTGTAGCTGCGAAAAAAAAATTGTTATTGACTATTAACACCTAGTTAAGGTAAGGTATGGAGAAAAACGGCATGATCTAATTCAATACAAATTTAATAGAAAAAGTGGTTTACCTATTATTAAGTAGTGAAAAATTCATTCAGGTAAGTTTTGACAATTATTGCCGATGCATTTGCAAAGGTAGATACAATTGATTTCGCTTTTTCTACAAGTGCAAAACATTGTCAGGCATTCAGCATTATAATATTTGCAAAGCCTGATCAAAGAATTTGTCAAAGGTGGTTTTGCCATTTGCACCGGGTACAACTTTCCATCTCGTCTTTCGTAACCGAATTGCAGTTAGTTCGGAGGCCCATGAATTGCAGTCCTTAAGCAATGTGAATACAAAACATCAAAAGTTCTAATAATTTCAGATACATTTGAATTGAATCCTAGCTTAAAAGAGTTTTTTTGGCCGATCCTTCAAACCAAATCCCTCAAAAACAACTATTCGATAGCTTATGCCAAAAGTGGATGTTGAGTACGGAAACATCGGAATCTGCACAATTTATAAAAACTTGTTCAATTCCTCTACGAACAGCAACAAAAATATGGCTGAAAATCCTTCAATCTGCTTCTAGGTGATTGGACTTCAAATCTAACAATTCAGAAGACCTATTACCTTGGAGCTTGAAGATTTTTTGGAGTCTTCATATCCACCGGTAATGGCCAGCTGGGATTTTGGTTGAAGGGCTTGATATAAATATTTGTAGTCAGTTTCAGTTAGTTTCGGTTTAGCTGTGTCTGAGGTATTCTTTCTTTCAAATGATTTATTCAACGTCGGCCTGTTTCCCCCTACCAAGGCCAATCATCGACCCCGGTGACCACATTTCCCCCAACCGGAAATTTTGCCGAACACTCTGGTATTCCATCCAGAGGTGTGGATCCTTTACGAGTCCAACAACCATGGACTCAGGACTGCCGGCTTCACGTCTCCTCCGAAGGACAGCAATTCCTCAATATACTTTGTGTTCATTGATATATTGCCTGCGAGCTATGATATAATACGTTGTTGCAGTTTTATGAGCTTTCGACAAGGTCTTTCCCTGCTGCTTAGCTTCAGATATCGAATGACTTGTCAACATGGAGAGCTAGGCCATGCCTGTGAGGTATTCTTTTCATCATTCTTTTGTTGATTAACTATCATGATTGTAACGGTCATAGAATCTTCGCCACTTAATGTCCCCTCGAAAGTCATTGTCACAGTGTCTAAGATTTTTCAACAGTGTTAGGATATGTTTCGATTTAGTTAGGTAGGTGGTGAATTAATTCGGCTAGAGCTGTATGTTGCGGTGTCTTTCTGTTCGTTACACTGATATATATCACTAAACACCGCTAATGCTTCATGGAGTGTTGTGACGGCTTTTTTCTACTTATTGGTCGTGAGTTCGTTATTGGCTTAGTATAATCTAATGTAGGATGAGGGCGCCAGTCGCAATGACAGGAAAAATGGGATGAGCAAGACAAATAATACTATGCTTTACTTGAAAATATAATCCTCAATTCAATACGAGGAAATATAACAGAATTCCGTTATTGGGATGTTAGTGATATACCTTGTTGGTATATGGTAAAAGGAAAATACCTAAACACTAAGAAGGAAAATACTTAAACACTACTCGTAACCTATGCTGTAGGCCTCGACAACAATATTCTGCATAAACACCATAAGAATCAAATGATGAAAATTAAGCTTGACAGCTGCCAAACCCTCACATATACAAATACAAAGCAATTGGAACATCTATACATTTCATACATTTATATACATGGCTCGGTACTACAGAATCACCGAAGTGGGGGCGGTTATGCATAGCATTACACACTAACTCAGTTTCTCGCAGCACCACCAACCGGTTTCGAGATAGTCAACTTCTCATAGGACAACAAGATGAAATAGTGTACTCACAGTTTCTCTGCCCTGGGTTACCTTTATCTCCTCTGAGAGATTCGTTCTACCAACACTGGGGTTGTTTTCTGATAAACTTCTGGGTTATGGAGCTTTAGTTCATACAAGGAATGATGACCGGCCTATACTGTCTGCCCAGGAGAATCGATTTCATGGATCATTCAACGATCCCTTCTAGCTTCTTTTGATTGATTTCCATATCATTTTCCCAAAATTACCGTCTTGGAAAATGAATTATTTTCGGTGGAATCAAAGTGAGGTTAGGTGTAAATCCAAAAAGGCCCTAGATTTTATTTTGGCCTCAAAAATCAATTTCATTTACCGTCTCTTCGGACAGTCAAAAAAAATCACCTCGCTCAAAAAAGTTTCTTTTTATTTCTCGTGTCGCTTGACCTGATCTGTCGAACCGTCGAACCACTGATTCTCGCGCCGTTTCTTTCAAGGTCCAAATATCAGTTTGCATTATTGCAGTTTATAGGCCATTTGCTAAGTGAATATATTATCATGGAATCATGTAATACCGAGTATTGATAAACTCACGATATACGCAGCTAGTATTTACTAAAAAACGGCTAAATAAATCAATAAACAGGAGCCACAAAGTCAATGAAAGGTTGGTTGCCTATCTCAAGGCGAGTCTTTTGCCCGTCGGTCGCTATTTCCCTCCCAAGAACTGTCTACTGAATTTCGAGCGACTTTTAAAAGGTACTGAACTAACAGGGTGGACAAATAAAATCATCCAAGATGCGATATCATAGCTAGTGTTTCGTTACACACCCCCTCTTCGTAAAAAAAAATATTTGAAACTATTGAAAATATTTTTACAAATGTATATACATACCTACATTCTCACAATTATTTGTTTTTGAAACAAGGACTCTCGTTAGACACATGGTTCTACCTACTACAAAATAAGCTTTGAAGCATATAATAAACGATCCTTCGCCGCTCCTGTAACAGTTGGCCAGACTGTACAGATTTATGGGGGAATAGGTGAAATACACTCCACTCACTCATTTATTCAATCCTCACCCGCTGCCACGTTCACTCTCTCATTCATTGGTCTGAAACACCCGATTCCGATCCATAATACGGCTTCATGTCTTTGACGTGATATTTCCCTAAAGGTTTACCATTTGAGTCTACCAGGTCATATATAAGCTTAGATACAACCCTCCTAACTGTGCACAATGTGAATTTGGGAGCTAGTTTGGCGGCGAAATGTTGCCCTTTGTTTGACAATACAAAGTTTCGCTTCCAGACCCTGTCTCCGACCTTATATATGTCAGCTGGTCTTTTTCTCAAGTTATATTGTTTTGCTTGTCTTTCATACGCTTCGGACAAATTCCGACGTACCTCCGAATAGAGTTTAGAAACTTTATCCATTTGGCGTCCATACTCTCCTCGCGTTGCTTTCTTAATGTCAAACCCTTCAATCGACTCAATTTTTCCATAATAGGTACCACTAGCTGGAACATACCTACCAAAATTGAGAAATGTCGGCGTGAATCCCGTAGATTCGTGTATAGCCGTCCTAATGGCAAAGCCAATTTTGTGTATCTCTCGATCCCATAACCGATGATCTCCTTCATCCAAATAAGACCGAATAGCAGCTTCCACCACTCGGTTCACCCTTTCGACCGCATTAACCTGAGCATGATAGTTTGCATTGAAATATATTTTTACACCATATTCCCTGGTCAATCTTTCAAAGTCCTTTGAGGTGAATTGAACCCCATTGTCACAAGAGACCACTTGAGGTGCACCGTATACCAAGAACACCTGCTCCTCTAAGAACTTCAGTATTGGAGCAACTTTAGCCTCCCTAAGAGGATGAAATAAACAAAATTTCGAGAAATAATCGGAAACTAGAAACAAATATGCATGGCCACTCTTAGAGCGTGGTAGAGGCCCTAAAAGATCAATGGAGATATATTGCCATGGAAAATCAACCCTTTTTTGCTTCCCCATATATCCGGGTCTGGCAGAGGAGCTCACTTTTTGCTGGGCGCATGTAACGCAGTGTTTTACATACCGACGTACATCTTGAAGAAGGCGAGGCCAATAATACAGCTCTCGTATTCGATGAAGAGTCTTGTATATTCCTAAATGCGATGCTTTAGGATCATCGTGACATTCCCTCAAAACAGCCTTCCTGCTTTCTTTAGGGACTACCAGCTTCCAGTCAGTCACATTTGTGTGGAGACCAAAATCGTAGGGGACGTGCTTGTATAAAATACCGCCATCCACCTTCCACTCAGGATATGTCTCTGGGTTACCTTCCACCTTTGAAACCATGTCTTTGTACCACGAGTCTGTCTCGATGTTTGTTTGGTCGATACTTAATAGACAACTCTCCACAGGAGATCTGGAGAGCGCGTCAGGGACTACGTTCAAGGCTCCCTTCCGGTGCACAATATCCATGTCATATTGGCTAAGCCTCATGGCCCATCGAGCCAACCTGCCTGTGGGGTTTTTTAGGTTACTTAACCACAACAAAGAACTATGATCGGTTTCGACTGTGAAGTGTATTCCATCAATGTATGGACGAAACTTGTCAACCCCAAACAAAACTGCAGCACATTCCTTCTCTGTGACAGTATACCGTCTCTCCTGTTCGGTCAATGTCCTGGAAGCAAAACAGATCACCCATTCTTTACCTTCCTCCCGCTGGGTTAATACGGCAGCCAACCCTACATTAGATGCATCGCAGCAAACGAAAAATGGTTTGGTGAAGTCCGGTGCTGCCAAGATAGGTGCAGACACCAAAGCCTGTTTTATGGATCGAAAAGCATTTTCGGCCTCTTCATTCCAGTTAACTTTCTGAGACTTCTTACGGCCTTTCAAAAGAGCATTTATTGGAGCCGTAACTGTAGAATAATCCCTGATAAACCTCCGGTACCAGCTACACATACCGATGAAACGCTTTACTTCTGTAGCTGTTCGAGGTTGAGGGAATTCAAGCATTGCCTTGACTTTAGCAGGGTCGGTTCGCAGACCATGTTCGTCTACAACAAATCCCAAATATCGAAGACTAGGGCGACAGAAAGAACATTTTTCGATGTTAATGGTGAGATTCGCGCCTCTTAGTCTATCACAAACAGTACGCAAGACTTCAAGATGGGATTCAAACGTGGGAGTTGCGATGATGACATCATCTAAGTAGACGAAAACGTACGGATCTAAATCCGGTCCAAGGGTCGAATCCATGAGTTTCTGAAGGATCTGTGCTGCATTGCAGAGCCCGAAAGGCATGACTGTGAACTCAAAAAGACCTCGACCGGGAACCACAAAAGCCGTCTTTTCGCACGAGGCGGGATCTAAGGGAATCTGCCAGAAGGCCGATTTCAAGTCAATACTTGAGAGGAACCTTGCTCCAGACAATTTTGAAAGGATATGATCGACAATAGGTAACGGATAGGCGCACTTCTTAGTTAGAGAGTTCAGCTTGCGTCCATCAAAACAAAAACGGGGCTCCCCATTAGCTTTATCGACTATCAGGACCGGGCTTGCCCAAGGGCTAGTTGAAGGGCGTACGACATTCAGCTCTAACATCCTGTCTAACTCTTTGTTGAGTATCTCTAATCTATATGGTGACATGACATGGTGACGCTGCTTCACCGGTTCATGATCCCCAGTATCTATAGAATATACAATCTTATCTGTACGACCTAGCCTCCCAGACGATATCGATCGATACCCTTCTATCACTTCGTCTAGCTGCCTTTTTTCCTCGCAATCCAGCTCCGAGTTCGAGCATATTTTGTTGATCATGCTAACTTCCAGTTCACTGTCATCAGTTTTATATTGTTCGCCTATGTAGTAGGATTCACTGCCAAATTGCAAAGTCAAATCGAAGGCTCGACACGCGTCCGCACCCAGTATAATTTTGTGTGCCAAGGAGGGAACAACAAGAAAATCGAGTATTTTCACTCGTCCACCCAGTGTGACGGGCACAACTACCTTACCACTTATTCTCTGAGGACATCCGTCTGCAGTATTGATATGTAGTTCAGAGCACTGAACTATAGGAAACTCAAACAAATCTAACAAAGGTATACCATCTCTACCTACAACCGAGTGACTAGCACCACTATCCAGCAAGCAGACAACTGGCCTGCCGAAAATCTGTATTGTAACATACGGCCGGTTATCATTATGCTGCTTAACAAAAACAATATTGGTTTCAATCGATTTGGACTTCTCAACAAAAAAATTTCGTACTTTATCTAACCATGTTTTCCAATCTGAAGAAGCCCTACTGTAGGCTTTCGGTCCTTTAGAGAAACGGACGCCTACTTTCCGTTCTCTCTCTTCTCGTTTTTTTGTCTTGAGCATGTCGAACAATTTGGCCGAATCACTCCCCCTGCGCCGCAACCGTAGCAGGTAGGGTACCGCTTTTTCCGACAATCCCTTTTCATATGACCTGTCTCGTGGCACTGCCAACATACAAGCGTTGAGCCACCATCGCGTGCAGAATAGCAAGGTCGTGACCTCGGACCGTTCGAACCGGCACGGTGAGACGAAGGTCCTTCGGAAGGTGAGGTAGCACAATGATTACACACTGTGCAAACACTATTTCCTGAAACAGTCACAGGAGGTTCCTCAGAATATGACAAACCTGGCTCCAGAGTCGCTATGTTCCTCTTGGGTGGTGGCCGAAAAGTTTTCCGACTCCTTTCACTATCTTCCAGTTTCCTACAAATCTCAATTAGAGCATCAATGGTGGAAACATTCTGCATTGCTAGATGAGGCTGATACTGAGGCAAAACTCTCTCTTTCAAGATTTTCAGTTTCTTTTCCTCCGACTGTTTCTCGGTTAGACAATCGAAAAGATTTTCCATCGTCGAAATATAAATAACGACGGGCTCTTCCTCATGCTGAGTCCTTCTCTCAATTTGTCGCCATAATTCCGTATCATAGTCAGGAGGCAGGAAGTCTTTTCGCATGGCAGCTACTAAGGTACCCCAGGAGTCGAACCTGTGACGTCTCATCTGGGCCCTATACCACTCCAAGGCGTAGTCTTCAAAAAGGTCAGAGGCAGCCTGGAAAACCCCTTCCACTGTATAGTTCCTAGCAACACGAAGCTCCTCAACACGCTGTAAGAATGAGTTTAAAGAAATTTTATCATCTCTACCACTAAACTTCACCGGCCACTTATAAAGAGGCACTGATACGGTGGGCTCAGACATTGCTTGTGCCACTCCACTAGGTCGGCCACTAAGGTCTCCCTTTGAAACTCTCTCGATTACCTCCTCCAAGTCCTCAAATAGAGCAGACACTACGACAATATTGTCACCCCTGAAATTTTTTGCAGTTTCTTCACTGACCGGAATCCTCATAAGACGGCCCAGTGTGTGGTTTAACCTACTTCGAAGCCTATTAGCGATTTCAGAATTCAGACCATCAAAATCATCCAAAATATCTCTAATTGATGTTATAGAATCAGTTAATTCTTTTTTTTCAAGGTCAAAGTTGAAGTCGGGAGTCTCATAAGTATGAACAAGAGGGTGGGCTAAATCCTTTCTCAATTCTCGTTTTAGATGTTTCCGTTTCAGGCTAACATCCACCTTGTCAGTGGACACGCCTCTAATGCGAAGCTCGTAATTCAACTCATGATTGCGCAGATGAACCGGTTCTATATTATAATTTACTTCCATTTTTATAACTCAAATCTGCCCTACCAATAATATTTTTCAGAGCGAATTTTGTCCACCCTGTATGAGTCTATGAATTTTGTTTGATACAAAATATTTATAAAAGAAAATACCTTTTTTTTTTCTCACCCTGTATGAGGAATGGTGTAGAGATTATTAAAAATAAGAACTGCTTTGGTATACAAATAAAAAAATGCAAGCAGCTGACATTCGCCCATTCAGTCTTATCAGAAAACAACTGAACAGAGAAAAAAATATATCTGTCTTGCCCAAAGGATGGGATTGGATAGGTTATCCTACTCTACCCGACTCTGAAATGATTGCAAAAGAGTTCTCACTAAGAAAAACTAAGGCCCACCAGTTGAGGCGCCATTTTTTGTGACGGCTTTTTTCTACTTATTGGTCGTGAGTTCGTTATTGGCTTAGTATAATCTAATGTAGGATGAGGGCGCCAGTCGCAATGACAGGAAAAATGGGATGAGCAAGACAAATAATACTATGCTTTACTTGAAAATATAATCCTCAATTCAATACGAGGAAATATAACAGAATTCCGTTATTGGGATGTTAGTGATATACCTTGTTGGTATATGGTAAAAGGAAAATACCTAAACACTAAGAAGGAAAATACTTAAACACTACTCGTAACCTATGCTGTAGGCCTCGACAACAATATTCTGCATAAACACCATAAGAATCAAATGATGAAAATTAAGCTTGACAGCTGCCAAACCCTCACATATACAAATACAAAGCAATTGGAACATCTATACATTTCATACATTTATATACATGGCTCGGTACTACAGAATCACCGAAGTGGGGGCGGTTATGCATAGCATTACACACTAACTCAGTTTCTCGCAGCACCACCAACCGGTTTCGAGATAGTCAACTTCTCATAGGACAACAAGATGAAATAGTGTACTCACAGTTTCTCTGCCCTGGGTTACCTTTATCTCCTCTGAGAGATTCGTTCTACCAACACTGGGGTTGTTTTCTGATAAACTTCTGGGTTATGGAGCTTTAGTTCATACAAGGAATGATGACCGGCCTATACTGTCTGCCCAGGAGAATCGATTTCATGGATCATTCAACGATCCCTTCTAGCTTCTTTTGATTGATTTCCATATCATTTTCCCAAAATTACCGTCTTGGAAAATGAATTATTTTCGGTGGAATCAAAGTGAGGTTAGGTGTAAATCCAAAAAGGCCCTAGATTTTATTTTGGCCTCAAAAATCAATTTCATTTACCGTCTCTTCGGACAGTCAAAAAAAATCACCTCGCTCAAAAAAGTTTCTTTTTATTTCTCGTGTCGCTTGACCTGATCTGTCGAACCGTCGAACCACTGATTCTCGCGCCGTTTCTTTCAAGGTCCAAATATCAGTTTGCATTATTGCAGTTTATAGGCCATTTGCTAAGTGAATATATTATCATGGAATCATGTAATACCGAGTATTGATAAACTCACGATATACGCAGCTAGTATTTACTAAAAAACGGCTAAATAAATCAATAAACAGGAGCCACAAAGTCAATGAAAGGTTGGTTGCCTATCTCAAGGCGAGTCTTTTGCCCGTCGGTCGCTATTTCCCTCCCAAGAACTGTCTACTGAATTTCGAGCGACTTTTAAAAGGTACTGAACTAACAGGGTGGACAAATAAAATCATCCAAGATGCGATATCATAGCTAGTGTTTCGTTACAGTGTATTGCCTGATAATTTTAGATTTTGATTGCTGAATGAGGCTTGTATGGAAGTCTTCCATTTCGGCGTGAATGTGCATTTCTTAGCGGCATCTTCTATAAGAATTTCATCACACAACTTGTCCTTTGGTATAAGTTCAGTAGTGGATAGTTCCTTCCGTAATTTCTTAGCATACATGACGATTTTGCTACAGTCAAGCCGACGTACACGTTCAGCTATTTCCTTATTGAACTTCCTGCCATGAAAACCAAAGAAGATTGCTTCCTCTCAGTAAGATATGAGAATAAAACCTTGTCACCAAATTTATCGATCAGCATCACTTTGAGATCACGATTAGAACAACATCCTCTACTTCAGCGAGTACAGTCATGCGTTGAGCCAAGTATGTCAATTCAAAAGCGGTCGTCGAAACACCGTCTTTTATATCATTAATTTGTCAAAAGCAGCCAGTAACTGTTTTTGTGATATTTGTTGTTGGTCGACCTCTTCCGTTACTAGAAGATATTGACAAAAATATATTACAGTTTCCTGTATGATTTTCACTTACAATGGGTTTACAAAACCGCGACACGTGTTTCGCTATTACAATAGCTTCTTCAAGCAAGATATTTATATTGTAATTGAGTCACTCGACGAATCGCTGTTGCTTCTTTTTGATTTGCAGGTCAGTTGATGATCCAGCTGCGCCCTGTGTTGTTGATGAAGCTCTTTCTTCCAGCGCTCTATGTAGTGATGACGACGAATTTTTTCTTCGCTGATATAGCTGGCCATGCAACTTTTATACCACGAGAAGTGTTCTTCATCAGCATTCGGATCAAACAACTTCTCAAATGTGTCTGAAATTTCGTCTTTGCGTCGACCTGCCGCATTTGAATAGTTTCTTTTGGTTCATTCACCAGTTCAGCATGATTTTTCGTTCGCCTTTTTTTTAGTTTTTTAATCATAGCGATATTTATTCACTTTAAAAAAGTTATCACAAAATTCGGAGCACTGCTATTTTATAATTATGGAAAATGTATCTGTTATAATAATGGATGAAGTTCAGCTATAACTGAAGTCACAAAAACTGTTGAGAAAAGCGCGGCCCGCTCCATAACTCGAGAGAAGGTATGTGACGCTGGGAAGGAGATTTAAAATAAAACTGACAACGGTCAATTAATTCTATCAACTTTCAGTTCCAGGTTTGAAAGGATCTTGCAAAAACATTCCAGTCGAGAAATAGCGGTCAATGGTTTTTGCATTCTATAAAACTTTTTTTTTTCACAACTACAGCGATGGAATCGAAAACTCCTATTATAGGGCCGAAAAAAAAACTGGACCATAATTCCATCCGGCAACCTCCGAATTATTATTCATCAAGTCTTCCTCAACTCAAATCATCAATCAGAATGAGGTCATCGGTTTTTTCAAACGGAATGTTTCGCAGCGCCCGCTCTATCTGGGCTCCAACTGAAAAACAGGAAATTCAATTTAGGGTCATTGAATTTCATGCATTCTTAGGCAAAGCCAAAAATGTTCAGTGACGTGCTTTTATCTCTTTCTCGTGAGAATCTGGATGGAAACCCGATCAAATGAAGATCAATGATGACCGTATCCCCAAGGACTTTTCACTTTCAATTTTGTGGAATGGACTGCGAGAATAAATGACCACACGTCTAGTCTCCTATACCTTCTAATTCTGATTTATGTTCCTATAATCCGATAGAATAGGGTAATTCAGTGAAAAAGTTTTCGTATCAATACATCGAAATGTAGTTTAACAGTTCGACATGGATCTGTTAATGAAATGGTAATTTTCCTTAGTTATCTTTAGGATAGGCGGTGATCGGATCTGCCATATGGGGCACACCCTCAAGAGTGTTCAATTGAAAAAAAAACAATTTCCTCCTTTACATTCATTTTCTGGAGTTTTCCTGATGGGTGAGTCAGTTTTTTCAAATCAATATATCAAATGGCTCTTCACCGGTTGACACATGGTACATTCCCATTTTTTTATCTTCAGCTATTTCTGAATGAAAATGGCATATTGATCATGCTCATGAAGAGGCACTTTTCAACTTGATGGGAGATATTTTCAACTTCCAGTTTATACGGTAATGACATCAATTTTCGATTTCCAAATGAAAATAAAATGTATTTCATTACATTTTCAAAATCTACATGATTTTTTTTTAAAGCAATCATACTCCATAGTTAATATTTGAATGATATATTGAAACACATGGTGTTCTCAGCTGGCCTGCATGGTCACCCGTTTTGACTCATTCAGGCGTCTTTTAGGTTAACGCGGGTTCATGGAAAAAAATTGAAAAAAAAATCTCTTGGCGTTTTGATAAACCGTTATTGTTACTGGGTTGATGAAAACATTCTTGGAGATTGTATTGATAACAAAACAAGTTGACAATTCCACAAGTTTTTACTGATTATACTCAAACCTTAAACATCTTGAAGAGCGGTGTTCAAACTTATGGTACACCCCTCGTTAATTCTTTATTCCTTTCGAATAAGAGAATATGCTCATGAAGAAGCACGATTTGACCTATCGAAGGGTTATTTCAATCCCATATGTTATTCCATCTTTTGAATAAAACAACGGCTTGGAACACATGTTCCTGTCTAGTGGCCTCCAGGATCACCGTATTCAACTCCTTTAGACTTATTCTTTCAGTCATTCAAGGGAGGTATACCATAAGTCTGTGTCACCCTGTATATAGTATGAAGGAAAATTTCTTGACACAAAATGCTAAATCAAATCTCGAATATTTTTCATGGGGAAATATTGCTGATCAAAAATATAATTCCCAAAAAAGCAAGAATATCAACGCATTTATCTAAATTCTTCAAGGGTGATTGGGTGAGAGAGATAAAAAATATCATGACCATTAGGGACATAGAAATTGCAAACCTTCACTTCCTTTTCGATGTAAGTGATTAGCAAATCAGAAATTTTTTTTCATTAAACTCATTATCAAAATTCATTAAAAAAGCCCAGATGCATTCGAAGGGAAAAATGTTATAAACTGCATTAGTGAAACTCCATATAGCAGATAATTCAACTACTTTTTCCTCATTCTATATTATCCAGTTAGGAAATGTTGAGCAAGGCTTGTATTTCCTGAACTCTTTAGATAGCACGCTGTCTTTGACTAATGCAGATCTTTAGAGAAAGTCTTGAGGTTTCAGAGTTAGGATCCGTTTATCGATGCAGGATCGAACTTGTCTCTATCTATCAGATAACCCATTCATTGTAGAATAAAATGGTCCTTAATCATATAGATAACGAGCGACCAGCCCCGGCTTATGTATATCATACCATTGCAAACTTTTTTGTAGTCTTTTTTAAGGTGTACCATACTGTAGTCGATTTTTTTATCTGTTTTAGAACCGAGAGGTTAATATTATTTCTAGTATTCACCCTATGAATATCATTGTGTCTAGTGAGTGGTTCAAACGAGAAGTGTGGGGATTTATTATTCATAATATCAGTTATCAGGCCCCTCACGTGAAGAAATCTCTCTCTCATTTTCAATAAACCTGCACCAATAAGGGATGGGCAATATGTTCTTGTCGTCTTGAATCAAATAAACATAACATAGTTTTGTATTTTTTGGGTTCTATTATCTTCAATTTCTGAAAAAAATGAACCATAAACACAATACATAAAATTGGGTATTAACAGTACGAGTGATTCCGTTAGAAATAACTTTGTTTTACTGTGTGATATATATTTATATCAAAACTCACGAGTGTCAAGTTGTAGATCAAGACATCTAACGTTATCAATCAAGCCAGTCTGGTACGTTTCAATTCGATATTGGGGGTATTCGTATGAGTTCCACTTTTATTTAATAGAATTGTCTGTGTTTTGTCAGCATTCAATACTAATGAGCCATTACTAGCCCACTGGCTGATGTTTTCTAAATTCTTGTTGAAAAGTATACTAACCTCAGCATGATCTTCAGAGTAAAATGAGAAATAAATGCTCAAGTCATCTGCGTACATATGGAATTTTCAATTTTCAATTATTTTCGTGATATCAGCAATGACAATTGAGAACAACAAAGGACCTAGTATGGAACCTTGTGGAACTCCTGACCTGATGGTTTCTGTACTTGACAATTTATAGTTACCATTTCCGTCGGATATTTTCACTATTTCCTCCCTGATGAATAATCAATGGACCACAGTTTTATCAAAGATGTAATGATATAATTCAGCAAATAGTAAGCTGAAGTTGATAGAGTCAAATGCTTTAGATATATCAAGGAGAATCAATGCTGTACACTTTCATTTATCTCGTGTACCTCAACAATAATAATAATAATAATAATAATAATAATAATAATAATAACGTTTATTGTGCATAAAAAAAAATAATTCTTACACACAAAGGGAAAAAGGGTTAGCCAAAAGCTATCTTCCACCCTTCCCAAAAATTGACATGTATTTTTGACAATATAAATGAATTGGTAAAGTTAACTCATTATTATCTCTTAACTACGAAACAATAAATGAATTATTTCATTTACACAGGATTTGTCTCAAAATGTTAGAGTAATGAGTTGAGGTTAATAAATATACGAGAGAACAAGTGATATTAGGAAATACTCAGTTGTGATTTCAATTTTTTTTTAAATAGAGAAATCGAGAGATCCAGTAAAGGTAGGATATAATTAAGATATGAAGGAGCCAAACATGAAAAACATCCTTCGAATTTAGAAGTATTGTGTTGGGGAATATTGAAAGAGTCTATCCTGATATTCACTAAATGAAGATCAGATCGTCTATTTATCAAGTTATGTAAGTACTTAGGAGTTTGAGTTTGTAGCAACTTATACAGAAATATACTTGTTAGGTATTGAACTCTAGCCTTGACATTTAATTCTTCCATACTTAGTAAAAACGGAGTTACGTGCTCTCCGAATGGTATACAACAAACAAATCGCATGCAAGCATTTTGTATACGTTGTAGTTTCATCTTGTTATACTGTGGTAAAAAATTATAGTACACCGAACAGCAGTAATCGATATGAGGATAAATCAGAGTTTTAACTAACCTTAATTTCATTTCTGTTGACAGCTGATACTTAAATTTATATAAATTCTTCAATTTGAAAAAAGATGTTCTGAATATTTTTTCAACATGTTTATCAAATGACAGAGAAGAATCAATAATAACACCTAAATTTTTTGCGGAATCAACCCATTCGATTTCGGAGTTATTCAATGAAAGCCTATGATAACTTTGTATTTCCGTTTTCTGTCTTGGGGTCCCAAAGCATAAAGCAACTGTTTTAGAGGGATTTATTCTTAAACCGTGATTTTCGGAGTAAACTAATGTATTGTGTAAGTCCTGGTTGACATGGGTGATCTTTTATGATTTTTTCCTGAATGAATTCTGAATATATATATATATATATATATATATATATATATATATATATATATATATATATATATATATAAAACAAATTATCAAAATCCGTTGCGTAGTTTCATGAGCATACATAGGGCAGACAGACAAAGAGAATCGACTTTGTTTTATAGTGTGTTGTGACAGTGATGATAGTCCGAACCAATACCACTGAGCAAGGAACATTATCAATCACATTCAAACAAACATGGTTATAAAGGTTTTCAAAAGAAAACTATCTGAGCATCTCGAAACCGTGTGGTGAAATGCAGTACTAGTACAGAAAGTATTTCCTTCTGCAAGAAAAATCATCAGAATGAAAACTCTTCCGCATGCTCTTGTAATATCAAATATTTACATATTACTCCATCAACATCATATCCACCTCACAAACTCCCCATTTCATCCAAACTGAGGTGAAGTTCAAGCCGACGACGTTTTTCAATTTTCCAGGTTTTAACCCAATATCTTCGTAGCATACTCTTGTTCACTAACTAATAAATGGTCTCAAAGAACTGAATGTGGTTTGGTCTTTGCCGATTTATCTTCACGCTGCGATTACTCTGGAGTTTACACCACCATTTATTCTTTCTTTTGACAGCTTGTCAGTATCATCCTATTTTATACAATCGATGAAAAGGAAAGAATCGGTGCGGATTTCAGAGCATTCAAAGGAAAAGATGAGGATGGAGGGTTATGGATTAGGGTTTGACATGGGAAGATATATGAATCTCGGAAAGTTACATTCCTTATTTCCGAGATTTCTGGAACGACGTATATGTTGTAGTTTTACGATTACTGGACTGAGAAAAATGTAGCGTCTCGCTTCCATAATTGTGTCTCTTCATCTGAAAGACTTGTGTTTCTATGTTCAAGAATCATCCTCCAAGAAAGAATTGTAGATAGCCAGGTATATTGAATTTATGAATGGAGTGTCATTTTCACGAGCTGCCCTTCATAAATGAGGGGATAAATCACAATATGAACCACATACAATATTGAAATAATATTATCATTATATTTATTCATTTATTTATTATTCATACAAACCTTGCGATTTAATTACATGAATAAATAGATAATTACAATATCCAAAATGATAAATTACATAATAAGATGAAATTCACAAAATTTGCAATATTTAGAAAATGTAGACACCTCCAAATAGTTATACCTACATATAACTAGCTATATTTCACAATATGTAAATTGTATGAGGACTGACACACCTTTGAATGTTTTTTATGAATTATATAGAGATAGAGATTAAATGACTCAAAATTGTTTTGCGAAAGACTGGTAGAAACTGTCCATTCTAGATCCATCAGTATATTGAGTTGATTTGCAAGTCGAAACATGTTTAACGTAGGTGATCTCGAAATGTTAAATGATGGAGGGATATTAAACATTAGAACTGGGCGCAATATTCTAGGTGGCACGTTGAATCTGATAAAAGACAAAAGTTCGGAGGAGTTTATTCTGTTATTGATGATATTATATAAAAATACCAAAACTGAGAGTTGTCGTCTATTTTCAAGAGATAATATCTCAAATTCATTCCTAAGAGTTGAAGATCTTGTTGTCTGGTAGCTAGGATATACGTGATGTTTTTTAAAGTAGAGTAGTCTTGAGAATTAATTTTGAATTTTTTTTAATCTATTCAAATTGCTTTGAGATTCCGTGAACCAAATCGAGGAGCCAAACTCTAAACTGCTTCTAACCAAGCTATAGTACAGAATTTTGAGTGTGTTGATATTATTGAAAATAAACGATTGTCTTTTTACAAAACCTAACATTTTATCAGCTGACTTCACTAAGTTCTCAATGTGTTTGGCAAATGAGAATGTGCTATTGTAGGTAATACCTAAATCTTTGATTTCGGTGCAGCGTTTCAAGCTTTGACCCCCTATTAAATAATTGAAAACACATGGTTGCTTGATACGCGATATAGTCAAAACAGAACATTTATTTAGATTGAAATACAATTTATTCTGATAACTCCACTCCAATACCCTATCAATGTCTTTCTGTAAGATAACACAATCTCTTACTGTTTTTATCTTTAGTAATCTCTCTAGTAATATGTGGTGATCAACTTTATCGAATGCCTTACTAAAATCAGTATATATAACATCAAGCTGAAATTTACATTTCATTGATTCAAATACATGATTACTGAATAGAAATAGATTGGTATTGAATGATTTTTTTGACACAAATCCGTGTTGATGAGGTACTATATTATTTTCCACATGTTTATAAAATTCACAATATAATATTTGTTCAAAGAGTTTGGGGGGGCACACATAATTGATATAGGCAAATAGTTTTCGATATTCATTTTATCACCGGACTTGAATATGGGACATACCAATCCTGTTTTCCAGGCTGATGGAAATATACTCGTTTTCAAAACAAGATCATAAATATGTATCAGAGGTTGCCGCACCCATTCACCGCAGGCCTTCAATAAATAAGGTGGTATTCCATCAGTCCCATCTGACTTTTTGGGTTTTAGCTTTTTTAGTGCGACATCAAAGTCCAACTCATTAACTGAACTCAGTACTAGTGTATTATTTGTTACGTCCAAGCTAGAGTCGAAAAGTAAATTGTAAGATGCTTTCTTGTCAGCATACACTGACGAGAAAAATGTTCCAAATGATTCTGAAGTTTTTTCTTCTGCTACCTCTTCCCCGTTATATATGAATTTATCACTATTAGAATTTTTCCTATTCTTTTTTACGTAATTCCAAAAATTGTTTATGTCAGACGTTATTTCCTGCTCTAATCTATTAACATTTTTTTTTCCTCAATTCTAATGAGCTTAGTTACCTTTCGTCTCACTTCCATGTATATTGACCGGTGTGATGATATTGCCAGGATGCAAAAGCGAAGCAGGGCATTCTTGTTGAAGAGATCAGAAAATCCAAGAATAGTGTTCATCCTAATATTCCTTGAAAAGTTTTTCAGTATTCTATTGTGCGTTCATGCAAGAAACATGACATTGTTGAACTATATCGAATCCAAAACTAGTTTTTTTTTGCACTAGTGTAATATATTGCTCTCATCTATCGTTTCACTACAGCAATAGATGTACGCTACATCGTGGGACATTCTGGAAATAAAAAATTAAAATATAAACCATATACTGATAAATCACAATCGTCACTACAATCCTGCGAGGATAAAGAATTTTGCGACTGAGAATGAATTTTATGAAACGAAAAGATTTTCAAAAATTCCAGGAGCTGTGTTATATTACCATCGAATCACCCTGATGATGCTAGAATTATTCACGATTGTTTAATCATTATTATTATATTGAGAAATGGCAGATTGTCCCGTATATTGTCCCATTATATATCATTCTGGAAAGCTTATCATTATCAGAGTCAAAAAACTGAATAATCACTGTTGTCCAAATGCGTTTTATGCGTTTCATGGAAATTATTTCAAAAGGTATGTAGACGTCATTTTTGCCATAACCTAGGAACTGAATCAATTATGTGCCTTTTGGGTCATCATCTTCACTTTTGCTGTATACCTATAGAGCTCCTGATTTGGAACTTTTATAATCACTCACATTTTTGAACTCCTTGCATAATATATAATCATCAATTCCGTTTGCGAAAATCGTTTCATGAAGTGGGTTTCATTGCGGAGTTCAAATTCAAAATGATTTGTTATTTTCTTGTACCTAAATTCAATCCATGACCTAATAAATTCCCATAAACTCCCCAAAATATTCATTTTACTACTAACATAACTATTAGAGTTATCGATGGACAAGATTTTCAGGGGATTCAGTATATTTTTGTATGACAAACGACATATTACTTTCAAAATACTCCTATACACTCAAAACAATGCACAACTTGAGCACAGCTGTCTGAATATATATCTAACCACAACACTAATCTTCGATATTTGTACGAAAATAATCAAAACTATGAAATAACATGTATCACAACTTATTTCTCTCAGATAATAGTCGAATCATAATGAATGATATGAATCGTCTTCAAACTGAATGGACAATTGATAGTGAAGCAGGATCCATGACGTTCAAGCCTGTTGATACTGGTCTATTAGGTTCATTTGCTGTCAGAAACTGAGAGGCCTTTCAGTCACTTTCACGCAGTTATAGAAATAATAAACGCAGAACTCCTTCCCCAGTTGGGTAGTGGTGGTAGACAGAAGCAAAAACACCATCTAGAAACAAATTTCATTCACAATTATTCGACAATGAGCTTATATTTTACCTACTGTCAGGTTGGAAAGTGATCAAGTCTTCACTAGAAGGAAGACAAAGTCGGTAAAGTTCTTGGCACTTTTTCGACTTCTTCTTCTGCTCTTATTTGAAGTGCTTAGATACCCGCTAACGTGCAAACACAAGCGCTCATGGAAATAAAGTTATCCCTTACATGACACTATAGTTATCACACATTTCAGTACAAAAAGCAGATAATAAGCACCCAGTTTCTCCCCTAAATACCAAAAACCTCTTCAATAAGTAATACAGAAGCTTCTCAAAAAATGGCACGTTACCGTTCAATTAGCCATTTTCTCACGTGACTCTTGCTAGTCCATTTTTATTGTCGGAAATGTCGTTAATATTTCAGTGATTAATCCAAATGTTTTTTTTAAAACAATTCTCGTGAAACATAACGAAAAACGAGATATGATCGCCAAGACGGAAGTTGAACTTAAAATAAAGAAGCCAAATTATGAAACATTCCAACCTAGAATCACGTAGGAAAATGACATTTACAAAGAATGACACTATCGACATTTGTGGAAGCGTCATAAAATTGATTTAATTTGAATGCCTACGTCAAACACAAAATGTATTGAAATTGTTCTAGTAGATATCGATTCATTTTCCACTTTCTGGAATCATTTTGAATAATTGTGAATTCAGTGGTATACAAAACCCGACAGACTATAAAATTTCTCTCGGTATGTAATACACTATCAACACAGTAGAACACATTGAAGATGTTTTTGTCCCGCACTCCACGTTGGTTTATAAGTACCTTCGACACACGTCATTATATTCTAATCCTGATGGTAATCTTATCAAATGCACCTAGAGACAAACATCGTTTCAAATAGTGCTGATATGATCCTTCCATACTGTAATTCTCAGTGGAAGACTTAAAAGAATTTCTTGATTATTTCGTTAGAACTGAAGAGATGCTCATCGTTACCGTACACAAATACACTATATTTCAAACGTACGTACGTAAGTTTGTTTTCAGTCTCCAGCAGTTCGAAAGCAGTACTAACATCGAAGTTACATGTATCGTGGAAAACACATTAGGGAAACGAACTAAGTTTCACGCTTTCGAGAAGCTATCGCAGAAAACTCTCAATGATATCTCCAACTCCAAGCTGGAACGATTATTTTTCTTTTTCATTTCAATCGCCCGAAACGACCTGCACATTATAACCTACTTAGTTCCGCATCAACTAATGTGCAAGCTATAGAAAGCAGGATGCATTTCCAAGTCTTGAACGGACAGAGTGTTCTACGTAGGAAGTTGTTTGGAGAAGATGAAGCTCTTTTCGAATTTATGGTTCTTGTGGTGTTTTTCATCTCTTTTCTTCCTGATTATACATGAACTCATCCCTTGAAACCGCTCCTCTATTTGTTACAATAATAATTAGGCAATGAGGTGATATCAGGTATACTCAAGCAGAAATGGCCGATCATTCAGATCAAGATGAATAAAAACCCTGGTATGTTGACTTATACCTAATAGATTGTGAGCAAATTTTCTCGACTTTTCGCTATTTTGATTTTGATCAATTTCAACTGAAGAGATGCCTTCGAGAGTTTGCCAGCAGAGGCGCACCTAACGTGATTTCAATTTAATCTGTGATGCTATGATATCCGTCTGCTCCACGGCCATTCGATTATTCATAGATTTATAGGTTATGTTCATTTCATGATCTCATGTTTTGCATACAATTTCTTGCTTTCCCACGAAATGCTAGAAGTTATGTAGTCATCACATTTTGACTGATTATTAGGTATTCCTTTTGCTTTCAATTTGATGAAGAATAAATCAAAAACTCAGTGATTGTGATGTGATTTTAAATCTTCCGAAACAAAAGTTGTGAGTGAAACTGGAAAGTATTGATATCTTATCTTTCTACTTTCTGAGGAACCGAAGATAGGTAAGTACTTTTTTCTTAAAAAACTGCAATTTTAATGTGATTTCGAGCCGATGATGTGAGGGATAAGTAATACCTACACGTTACACGAGCGTTTCATTTTGAGCTTTGTGAATCGGTTCATAATAAATCTAACTATCACTATAAAATTGAACAAATACGAGAACAGCAACGATAAACACTTAGAAAAGAATATAAACAAGAAAAACGTGAAAAGAAACAAGAACTAGGTACAGGATTTTGAATATTCAAAGAACTTTCAAATGCATTCAAATTCAAATCGAACTGTCGAACATTTCAAAAAAATTAATAGCTTTTTATTAGACGAACTTGACCTTACGTATTTTGTATACTGATAATTCTATTGGTGAACGAAAGATCCCGCAAGAGTTTATCCAATGAGACCGCCGGTATCGAAAATCACTCGTAAGCTGCCGCCTTAATGAAAATGTACCCTTAGAAAATCGCACTTGTATCACCACCTCAACACCACCTACCGTCAAAAAATGTAAGTTTACTCTTCGATTTCTCAGGTCGAGAGGAATTGGCTAAACAAAAGCATATCGGTCAACGCACCAGGGTTTTTATTCATCTTGATTCAGATAATGAAATAGTATATTGTGCAACAAGTGCAGAAAAGTGCTAATTTCTCAAGAGTTTGAAAATATTGCGAAACAAGCGCAAGCGAGTGCTGCAATTCAAACGAGTGAGAAATTGCATTCCTGCTCGATAACACACTATACTTCTTCTACAACACACTGTTTGCTAAAAATAATACTATACCGTAAAACAGAATTGAGTTTCAGAGAATCATTTTAAGCTTTACGGTGCCCAAGAGAAGCAAATAGTCGATTTTAACTTTGAATATATTGACCATACAGAAGGCACTTTTCTTGATTTGGATAATTTTTCAAAATATGCTTAAATTATATTTTTAGTTTTTTATTATTTCTTCCAATCCATAAACGGTTTGTATCCAGTCATATTTTTCTCTTGAGGTTGAAGGTAGTAAATTTTATGAGAATGAATCAACTTGTTCTCTTAGTTGAGGCGGGGTATTTTCAATTTCAGAACTGTTACTATCCATTTTAGTTCAATCGCATTTGAAAAATGATAGAACAAAAATATTTTACAAATATTCAATGCTAGACGTTTGTTGACATTCAAATGATTCGATAAATGTTGCTCCGTTGTCTAGCAAATAAATAGTGTATACAGGGGCGCCGGAACCATGGGGGCAATGGGGGCTCGTGCCCCCATAGAGAATTGGCTATGAGGGCGGACCCCCCATAGTGAAGTTCTGATTTGCGAAACTGTTACCATGCTCTCATAGCAAAAATTTTTCGTTTAGAACAAATTATTTATCAGTCTCATTGGTGTCGGGTTATAGAAAATTTTATTATCACGCTGGCAACAGTGTCAGTGACAAAACCGCCGTAGTCACTATTAACAAAGGGCGTACGAATACCGTATATATTGTAATAAAAAATAAAAAGATGTGATATCTGATATATCATATCAAAAGAATTCACGGTCTACGATGACACAGCAAAGACTAAACGATTGTGCTATTTTGAACTTCTACACAGCTCCTTTTTAAAGAAGTTAGTAATCACGAGATAGCAAATATTTTTATTTTGAAAAATAACCAAAGACGGCAGACCTTCTAACATGAGTAAAATTATAATTTTAACCCTATTTAATACATATATATTATATTGTTCATGCAGAAATTGGATATGTATTTCTTTAACAATTTTAAAGAACAACACTTTGTGTTTTTTGTATGTTTGTGAACATCACCTGAATATATGATGTTATAATACACTGGCTTTATTTTGCCTATTTATTGTGATAAATATATATATATATATATATATATATATATATATATATATATATATATATATATATACAAAGATAAAGTGTTAGTTGCTATGAAGCAAGATGAATCAGGAAACTGATATATATATATATATATATATTATTCTTATATGGTTATTTTTGGAGACCGAGCCCCCGTAGTAATTTTGAAGTTCCGGCGCCTATGAGTGTGTATGTGGGTATTTTAATTTTGGCACGGAAATGTTGCTTTGCAGCACACTAATGTTAAATTTAATTTTTTTTTATATGCAGATTCACACGAGAGGGGAAACCCTGTAATGTTCAAAGAACACCGCGTGAATCAAGGGACAGAAGATACGAATAAACATTTGCTGTGAATTTTTGAAGTTTGTAAGCCTCAGGGAAGAACTTTTTCGTCAAAGAATTCCGAAGCTCAGCCCTTCTATTGTCAAAGATCCCTGAGCAAGAGAGGTTCGACAGGTCTCCAAATTGACAACAGAGGGTGGGAATTCTGCACTCGTCAAGTCATCAGTGTAGATATTGCCAAGGGTAGAACGATTGATGACAATTCAGAAGAGCACCGATCATGAGAATATCTATGGAAGAGAGACAAGTCTCCGACCCTTCTACGATGTTCCAGTCAAGTGAGCGGAGAGGATTGCTTCTCTCGGAAAGAAATCGAGAAGCTTCAATGAATGTTTTGGTGCCAAACTCCATACATGAAAAGATATTTCAAGAGAGATCGTATCTGAGCCTTGTAGATCATTAGAAGCTGACGAGAATTGAAGTACTTCTTCGCACGAAATAGGAATCCAAGTGTCTGGGAAGCAACTCTAGCAATCAATCTCACATAGTTTTTCCATGAGAGATTATTACTGATCGTAATTCCTAGCATCGAGATACTTGACTTTGTAGATTACTACTGGCATCTGAATACTGTACGATGATAGATCGGCTTTCCTTGAGAAGAGACATGCCTGGGTTTTCCTGGCATTGAATTCCACCAAGTTTATGTTAACCCATTCTATTATTTTTACCAAGTCACCGTTCATTTTATTGGTGTGAATGTTTCTTTGAAGTTTTGTTTCTCAAGCTGGTATGGGGACTCTGGAAGAGAAACTAGTATGAAGAGTACTGTCGTCGGCAAAACTATGTACTAAACAAGATGTTTTCTCGAGCAAATCAATGATATGAAGCAGAAACTAAGTGGTCGCCAGAACTGAACCCTGTGGAACACCTACATTTATTGGGAGAATATCAAATGATACTCCATCAACAACCACATACAGAGACATATCAAACGAGAAACTCTTCAACAAAGCACACATTTGAGGAGGAAAACTATAAGACGGCAGTTTAGAAAGGAGACCCGATGCCAAACTCGATCAAACGCTTTCGAAATATCGAATGCAACAGCTATCATTTCTCTGAATTTTTCGATTGTAAGCTGACAAATATGAGAAACATAAACCAATAAGTCACTGGTTGATCTCTGATGGCGAAGTCCGTTTTGTCGATCATTAATTATTCCTGATTTCTCTAGATGTTTGATAAGCTTCAGATTGATTGCTTTTTCTATGACTTTGGAAATGATAGAAAGCAATGCAATTGGTCTATAATTATAAGGTAGAGTTTCCTTCCTTTTTTTAGGAACTGGCTGAACTCTTGCTGTCCTCCAGAACTTAGGAAAAACTCCCCAAGTTATATGGAAGGTTGAATGATTCGCAAAATACTGGTGTCAATTCGGGAGCACATGCTTTCAGAACAATACTGGCATTCCATCAGATCCGCAAGCCTTATACGTCTTCAGGTCCATTAAAATATTTTATCTACACCCGTACTCTAATAATACACTCATATGGCCACAACCCGTTTTATAACGAAATCTATTACGATACATATTTTTCATTACGATACAGATTTTCAACCAATAGAAACCCATTATTTTTCAATCAAGCATGATGTGCATGCTCTGCATTTGACGTTTGTCAAGTCAAAATGGGTATAGATATTGAATTTTTGAAGAATATAGCCAAACTTCGATAATAATAACAAAATGTCTGATACCAGCGATATGGGAGAATCACCTTCGACACCTTCACCGGCAGAAATACAGTTAGAATGATTAAATTTTTCATTCGACGAATGCATGATTTATATCTATATTTTTCCAATCTAGTTTTCTTTCTGAGCTCTCCGTAGGCGAGCGGTCTAAGGCGCTGAGAATATATTAGCTAGTTGGAAGAGACGTGGGTTGGACATTTTTTTTTCAATTTTTGATCGTCTCATCGTTTTATTTCTCGAAGTAATACCATTATTTACAATTTTGTAGAATTTTTCAAAGTAATGCGTTTAATAAGTATTATTGTGTGCAGTACAAAATAAATATAACATTTGTAGTTCTTCACTATTTATCGGGTGTGGATAAAATAGCGTATGCAACTCTCATGTAATGGTTATTAATACACTCACATCAACCATACGAATCTCACCTTCGGCTCGTTTTGTATCCCGGTTGATGCTCATGTATTAATAACCATCATTACATGATCGTTGCATAATGTACTATTATCTACACCCGTACTCTGATAATACAGCTATATGCCCACAACCCGTTTTATAATGAAATCCATTACGATACAGATTTTTCATTACGATACAGATTTTCAACCAAAAGTAACCCATTATTTTTCAATCAAGCATGATGTGCAAGCTCTGCATTTGACGTTTGTCAAGTCAAAATCGGTACAGGTATTGAATATACCCAAACTTCGATAATAATAACAAAATGTCTGATTCCAGCGATATGGGAGAATTACCTTCGACACCTTCACCGGCAAAATACAGTTAGAATGATTGAATTTTTGACAAATGCATGCTCTATTTCTTTATTTTTTCAATCAATTAAGTATCTGAGCTCTCCGTAGGCGAGCGGTCTAAGGCACTGAGATTAAATTGGCTAGTTGGATTAGTTGGAAGAGACATTGGTTCGATTCCGGCCTCGAGTAATCTTTCTTTCTTAATTTTTGATCTTCATTTCTCATCGTTTCATTTCTCGACGTAATACCATTAATTGCAATTTTGTAGAATTTTTCAAAGAAATGCGTTCAACTAGTATTATTGTTTGCAATACAAATATAAATTTAATATTTGTAGTTCTTCACTATTTATCGGGTGTAGATAAAATAGCGTATGCAACTCTCATGTAATGGTTTTTACAAAATGCTATAATATAATCAATTGTTGGATGATATGAACACGTCGGTAAGTAATCGCGATGTCGGTAAGTGAATTACCGACAAATACTGCAAGAAATAAAAAAGCTGGATCGTTAAAAATGCCTTACTCTGGTGGAATTCGCCCTTAAAGTGATGATCATTTTTGTCACAACGAACATCTGCGGTGTAAACTCGAGTTATATAATGAATGTTCCGTCTAGTTCTCGAAATCCGATGATTACTCAGCTTTATCAGAAGAGGGAATCAGCCCTCAAAGCGTTTTCTTGTGTTCTTGAATGGCGTCCCAGAATGCGCGTTCCGAGTGATTCTAAATTACAAATCGATTTGTGTTAGCGAATTCGGCACTCACACAGCTTTATCAGGAGGGAATTCCTGTTCAATTGTACCAGGTAAATGTTTTCAGGTAATGGGTTTCAATAGAGACTTGATCGGTGAAGGAATTAGGACTGGATTGGTCACACGTTATTAACAGACATACGAGGTGTTTCAGATGAAGAATAATGGGGAAGTGTGTTCAGCAATATTTGAATATGCAGACCATCAAGATGCATATATTCCTGGTGCGATCTCCGATTCGATATTGTTTCGTCAAATTCTCTAGACACGATCAATCATATCCTCAAAATTCACTCCTGAAGATGGTGCAAGAATCGAATTCTGTCCTCTTTTGACATTTGCATTCCAATTTATTCGAGTTTTGCTCGAAGTTTTCCATGATTTCATTGTTCCTTTCAACCAGCTATTGGTCGTTTCCAGTTCGATTCATCTACCACAATTTCCTTAGTTATCTGTCGTTTATCTGCCGTTGCTTTCAATTATTGGTTGTTTTCCGTTTGTTTAGTAATCAATTGAAGTGTTGTTTTGAATATTGTTTCATGATGGATATCAAACTCTTTTGTTTCATTTGTGGACGGAATAATCAATCATCTATTCATGTACTCAAGTTCAACTGGTCAATATAACGCGAGATAAAAACAAAGTTCATCTTTCTCAATCATTACTTTGGTAGAAGATATATTTGTGTTATTTGCTGATTGCTCTTCCAAGTTGCAGCATTAGTGACAATACGATCTTCTTGTACAGCGTCATAATAGCCTGCACTACAGCACTCTTCCTAATGAATTGAAATTACTCAGGTTGATCTGGACAATGAAGGGTCCAATTCAATTCAAATTGAACACTTTAATGCTCAATAAACTCTATATTGACGTACTATTTTTTAACTTCTCACAACATATACCTAGAATATAAAGCAAATACATGTGTCTGTAATATATGTATCAAGATGCATATATGTATTCACGTCTGAACAGAAACAGATAAACATCAGAAATATAGCGAATTCTTAGGTGGGAACTCTTGCAATTTTTGACAGAACTCATGTACTTTCATCTTTTATTATGTAAAGTGTTGAAATGAGAAAGAAACACACTGACCCTGCACGAGTTGTTCTAGAGAATTCGCTAAAAGAAATTTCATCAGACTTCATAAAGTCATGTGTCTAGAGTTGCCGCTTGACGCCATCTGTAAAGAAATTTCAAGAATGTGAATTTCCCTGGATGTCATTATCAAGTGAGCCGTAGGTCTAGTGTTTTTGACGAAAACATCAACATTGAACTGGTACAGAAGTCATTTCACCAGGAATATATGCATCTTTCAGACCATTAAGTTATAAAATCAAAAAAATCTTTCCGTTGTACTCAACAGATGACATAAAGGCTAACAGTGCTCCTGAAACCGGTCTTGTTCTTGCAGTCTTCTTGAAGAGTGACGTTTCCATGACGTGAAATCTGAAGTGATACCTTCGTTTCTCTAATCCACTAGCCTTAAATTCAGATCATCACTTTTGAGTTTTCTGTTCAAATTCTTGTGGAATGAAAATAACATTTCACTATGTGTAGTTTTTATTATATTATCAATTCTACATTTATATCGGGTATGAGCTTCTGCTTCCAACTCCAATAAGTTGGACTCAGTTCTGGAGAAGTCCATCAAAATACAGTTTTCAATCCATCTCCGTTTTTCTACCGCCTTTGCAGAAACGAAAAACTTATTTTCTAGTCGTTTTCAAAATTATGACGCAGTGGTCCATCATCAGTGTAATGTAGTTTCCACAAAAAGCTCGAAAATCGTTGGCAAATAGCAGTTGTGCCCGCCCTAATAATTGGAAATCAATTCTGAAACTTGTATGAACAAGAGCTTATGCTTGAATTTTTTCTAGCGGTTAGATATAATTGAGTGTCCTTCATGGTATCAACCAGAGGAGTACTTGTTCTATGACAGGTTTGCACTGTGAAGATAGTTGGGACTGGACTGATCTATTTGTTCAAATCGAGATTTGATTTGAAGCTTGGGTGTTGTTGTGGAGAGAAGAAAGTTTATTAAATTATTTTTTGGCATTCTTCTTCTCCTAAGCAAAAAATAGAAATTACAACTTCATTGAAAGAAGTAAAATCAATTGGATTCAATTTACATATGCTTGATTTACAAATCGAACAAAAAATGTGATTTCTATGTTATCCAGTGCCTGTCGTGTCATATAAGCAGGGGAGTTGCTGTTTTAGATGGAATTAATTTTTTTGTGAATGGATCAAACGTCTTCGAATGATATACACGTACCCATCAACAGAGAGTAAATGTAATTTTTTTTACTTCTTCCATAAAAGTTGTTATTTCTATTTTTACAATTGATTAATCGACAGTTTTCAAGTACGTTCACGAAATGTGTCGAAGTTTTTCAACAGTAAAGCAACTCGTACAATTCGTCTTAAAAGTGAAAAGAAGCGTAGCATTCGTTTTTGGATCATTTTTTTACAACGTTTTCTCTCAGTATCTACTGCATCGAACTCAAAAATGTACAAAGCACTTGAAAGAGAAATTGATTGCCTTTCAAACATAGTGTCGCTTGACCACTAATCCCATTTGAGATTCAACGTTTGAATCTCACCACACCGGAGGATGGGAGTGAGAAGGTTGAAAATTTGTTCAAAAGATCATTCCCTCAAAATGAAAAAAGACCTTTTCAAAAATGTTTTTCTTCACAATCAAAAATCGTCCCTGTTCCGTTTTCGTTGGCACACCTCGTATAGCCGTAATTTCCACACGGTATCTGTAATGTTCACCACGAACTATACAGGGTGTAACAGAATAAGTGTAAAACATTTAAGGAGGTGATTCCTCATCGAAAAAAAGGTAGGATCTTTCTTGTAGAGAAACTTCATTGGAGCATCCCTTGTTAAGATACAGCCCATGAAAGGGGGTGCATAAAATTTGTATAACAATTTTTTTCACATGCACTGAAAAAGTTTGAATTAGTTTTGTTTATTACCCTTTAATAGTGTTATGCAGATACTAACTACAAAATAACAATAAATCCAGTTCGCATTTATGACGATGTATCTCTGTAGTTGTTCGTAAAATAATTTTTTGTTACGAACTGGTTTATTTTGGGAAAAAAACCCAAGAGACAGTTTCTGTTTAGAATGAAACAGTCTATCGGAAATAAATTTTCAAATGGCAAACAGATTATAAGACAAAAAGTTACATTGGAAATAAATTTTAGGGGTTGCGTTTTCCACCCCTTAAAACCATGGGGTAAACCAAATGAATTATTGGCTGAGTGTCTTTTTGGTAGTACAAAACGTCAGGTTAATTTCAATATTGTAACTTTTTCAGTGCTTGTGAACAAAATTGTTATACAAATTTTATGTACCCCCTTTAAGGGGCTGTAAATGAAGTTTCTTTATATGAAAGGTCCTATCTTTTTTCGATGAGGAATCACCTCCTCAGATGTTTTACACTCATTCAGTTACATCCTGTACAATAAGTATGCAGTTCCGAACCACATATTCAAAGAAATGATGTTAAAATCCCTTCGTTGTTTCATGACACATAATAACTTTCTGACTACCACAATTGTTTTCATCAATGTCAACGACGGAAATTTTGGCATATCATATGACCAAGGTGATGATAGTTAAAATTGTGTTAGTGCTTTCGTTTTAAGTTCGCTTTAAATGAAAGTGTTTCAATTAGACCACATCCTTCGAAACGTTTGAGAAAAGTGTGGATTGAGTCAACTGTTAGTGATGGGGGTGCATGTTTTCCATGATTTAAATCTTCAATCCACTGTTGTATCGTTGTGTCATATCGAGTTGGGATAAAGGAAAATTATGTCATATTTTAGAATATGAAAACGAAAGCAACTTTCCAAGAACATCGTATAGCAAATAAAATGGAATTCAAAATATGATACATCCTCTGGCTTCAGATTTATTTTGTTTATCTCAGTGCTTATATACATTATACATACGAGGGACTACATTACTGACATCATTTAGTTAGTTTCTCAGACACACACTAAAGTTGTTTATATACCTAATGTTTTTCGGCCCGATAAGGGCTTTGTTTGTTACTGCTAATTATTCTAATTAATCTCTTGATAATGAACTAGTTCAGTCACTAATAAATGATGAGTTTTGGAACCTTTGGTGTGAAAGTTGAAACTTTTCCTAGAGATCAATTACCCTAACACCAAACTGATATTTTTGCACTCGACGCGCGTATCGCTAACAGAGTTAGCATCTTCAGGAGAAGAAAATTGATACTAAATCAAAAGCTGGGGTTAGTTGTTTATATACCTATAGTTTTCCGGTTCGATATGGACTTTGTTTGTTACTGTTAATTATTCTAATTAATTTCTCGATAATGAACTCACTACCTGCAAGTTCCGTCATCTATTAGTATTGATTATTTTTATTACTTCCTCAACAATAAATTGAAAAGCGGGCTGAAAGGGATAGGTCCCTTGTCACCACTCATGCTGTTTTTACATTTTGCTATCTCGAGACTCTCACATGCATCGAGTAGTCTTGTGTCATGCACATGCTTGATCAGTTTCAGATTGCTTTCACCAATTTTGTGGTCATTGTCTAGAGCGTGTTAGGCGACACTGGATTTTTTTACTCTTCCGTATTTCATGTGTGCAAAATGTTTCTTGAAACGGGATTCAATAGCTCGTCGGCTCTGGCCGATGTATTTGTTGTTGCAATCTTGACAAATGATTTCGTAAATTTCCGACTTTTCTGAGTTGTCTATTTTACCTTCTGGGTTAACAAGAAGCTGTTTGAATTTGTTAGAAGTTTCATATGTAACTTTCATATTCACTTCATCGAATATCTGTTAAAGTCTTCTAGTGTATTGAGATTTATATTGGATTACTATAAACTTTGCATTTCTATCATCTCTTTGAAGAGTCGAAGATTTACGAAGTGTTTTCCTGAATTTACATTTTTTAATTATCTCATCAAGTATCTCTGGGTTATTGAAATTTCATGCCCACATATGTATTACATGACATACCATTGTGGTACTATCCCTACTTATTCGATTCTCCCCGTAATTACCGACTTGTAAATAAAAGATCCGATCAATCAGTCTCAATTCTCATCTAAGAACTGAAAAAAGATCTAGCTCGTTCTTTCGGAATGTATTCGTCGAATTCTCACACAAAAAACGCTACGTACCCAGTATTTGCAAGAGCTCGGATATATATCATTCCTGTTGCTACCCCTTAAGAAAAATGAGTACTCAAAAAAATTACTTATAACTTTTAAGTTGATGAAGCAGGAATAACTAATTCAAGAAGTTCACGATGAGAAGTTAGAGAAACAGAAAAACCTGATGGGACGCCAATCTTCATGAGCAACAGGAACAAAAAGTTTGATACTTTTTCTTCATAACTTATTTCGAAACGCAGGAGTTTGCGTGGCCTGGTGATGAATTATGAGTGGTATTGCTCTTATTCACTGGCAGGAATTTTGTTGTCTGGTTATTCGCAGCTCCTGACGTTTATGTGATTTGAATATGACAGAGATATTATTTCTGTAAAGGTGCCCCGGCAGCTCAAATCCAAAGGGGAAGAAGTCATGAATTATTGAATTTTTTATTGAGGATGTGTCACAAGACACATTTCGCTGAGTGTGAAGGACAAATATACGATGCAGTCATGGAATACACTTCCCTCCTCGATATGTAATATACTATTGTACAACAACAAGAGTTGATAGTAGTGGATAATCAATTACAGATAAAGTGTTTTTCTTCAATATCTATTTTGAATTAATTTCTCTGATTGTTCAAGTTAGTCAGGTTATTGCTGTTTTTGACATATGTCGATTTATAATTTTTGTTCAGATGGTTCTGTCGGAAAGCTTAATAATTACTAGTTTGAAAAAAATTATATGGTTATATGCTCCATATTTCGTTGAATAAAAAAATATTGTCAACTTTAGTTGAACCAAATTCTGGAACTCAGATGGGTACTAGCCCAGTCTGTCTCTCCTTGGTAATTTAAGCTAATTAAAGGTGGTATAAATATATATATACATATATTTTCACAAGTAATGTGACGCAATTTACGAAAAAATTCCTATGTTGGTAAATCTACCATATTCCGTTAAATAAAAAAATAACCAACTTTAGTTACACCAAATGCTACAACTCAGATGGGTTCCAGCCCAGTCTTTTGCCATTTGGTAATTTTAGTTAAGTAAAGGTGGTAGAAATATATTTCCCAAGTACCATGACGCAATTTCGAAAAAAAATTCTATGTTGTTATATCTACCATGTTTCTTTGAATAAGAAAAATCACCAACTTTAGTTACACCAAATTCTAAGACTTAGATGGGTACTAGTTCAGTCTATCGCCCTTTCCTAATTTCAGGTCACTGGAGTTGGTATTTTGGATCATTCACAGGTATATCTATATTATTCAAAGGTTGAAGATTATATGTTTGTTATTAACTCGTCAAAATTATGAAAATTTCACATCTCCAATTTTCAACCAATAAGATGCCTCAATCTTATTGGTTGAAAATTAGAGATGTTGAATTTTCACTATAATTTGCTCTAGGTCACCACTACGAAAATTTTTCTCCGGTGAATACCTGAGTGCTCGTGGTAGAACGAGACGACAAATTTGCATTTCATTATCAAAAATTTTGGTGTGAAATTCCAGTGTGAATGATATTTATTACAATATATTTTGTTCGGAACCATTTTTATTTCGAATATGAGAACAAGTCAATGAACTGATATTTCCCACGAAAATGATGTATCAAATTACCAAAATTCAGGATCCCCTGGTGCAAACCTCCTCAATCAAGAATCGAATTATACAATTGTTTTCCTTTTTCGAACATCAAAACGAAGGAAACCAAGCCACAGATTGGCAAAAGGCGATACTTCGTCAGCTTCCATTAAACTCCTCACAAATAAAGTCGTATGGTTCTGTTGTCGGTTGCCGTTCTCCACTTTCGAGATGCTTTCTTGTCGAAAATGGGACGAGACGAAGAGGGACACAATTTGATTACTTGAATGTAGAATTGGCACACAAAGAACGCCTCTCCAGACGTATAAGCAAATAAATCTGTTTCTTGTTACTGTTGTGTACCCGATATTTCTCACGAAATTGAATCTGGTCTTCTATTAATCGGAGAGGCAAAAAACCGAATAGTAGGGCCCAAAGGCAACTGGAATTGCACAACATGATGTTCGATTACGTACAATGGGTCTTATCCGTTCAGTCATCATTTGTTGTCCTGTAGTATGTTTCTTCTTCTAGATATAGTCAAACTCGGTCTCATCGTGCGGGTACAAAAAACAGCTAGCATTATTCATTCCAATTCTCTGGAAAGTGCATTTTCCTTTCTGATAATTTAGAAAAAAAATAGGCATCGTTGACATTTGTTGGTCGTAGATTCCAATACTCTCCACAATGTTAGCATATTCTTCCGTTACAGTAAATTCTTGAGAAATTTTTGTTTTAATCTTCGGAATGTGGAGCGATGAAAAAATTATTGTGAAATTCACTTTTTCTACAAGGTATTCCTTGTCTGTGGCTTCTTTGATGAACGTATCAATCGCCTTCGTTGCAAAATCTTTTTTGTCTCTGTATCCATTTGATTTCCGGTTAAGAATGATCTCAATTTGGAATATTTACTTATATACACGCCATTATTGATACAAAGCATAGTTCTTAATATATTATAGTGTGCCAATGAAGTGAAAGATTTGAATTTATTTGATTTATATAGTGAGCCATCAAAATATTCTCTGAACGAGAACAAGTTATCTGTTCTTTGCACCGGTCCATGAATAGGGTATGAGAAACTGTCGATATTTCAGGCAATAGCTCCAATGAATCGTTATTTGCTGCGGAGTTGAACTCCTTCCACTATCACTAGTTTACATGCTGAACTGAATTCGAAAAACCTTTAAATTATCGGGGGTTATATCCCGAGTGCACCAAGTTTAATCGGTTAAAATGTGTGCTGCACTTACATGATTCTTGAAATTTTGCTTAGCAAATGACTTGAGTGTATGATAATTCGATGAAATCTTGAGACCGCAGGTCGAGGGATTTTATTTTAAATTATTATACACGAAAGCATTTGCTTGAAAGCAAAATTTTGAAAATCATGGAAATGCACGCATTTTGGTCGATTGAACTTGGTGAAGGAGGGATATATGTTTAGATTATTTCCAGAAAACATGTGAACTCAGGAAACATCAAAATCGAACACAGGAACAATATAGTACCAGAGATAGTACCTGAAAAGTGATCCAAACGCCCGGTTTATTTCGAACATTTCAATCGGTTAAATGGTCTAGTGCAATTAATCGCTGTGAAACTCTGTAAAAGCAATCTAGCCTTCAACTGTTTCATCGTTTATTCGCATTGAGGGAAATAAATAATCGTTGTCAAAAACTAGTACAGATGGCTTGATCATAACTCATTTGATTTTATCAAAGCAGAAAGAAACATCGGATTTTTGAATGACAATTAACGATTTACACATAATATAATTACAATAGGGTGGATTCATACACATCCTACGCAAACAGCATTTCTTTCAAGTTATGATCTTCACACTCATTTTTCTTATCAGTTACTGATGCCCGATACTATTGCAATAGTATGCTCGCAAAAATATAATGAAACTGGCTTCTTTCTTTACATTAACCCCAACCCATTGTTTACAATCCATTGCAAACTGTCGGAAGCGTGAATTTCATCCACACCCCACGGATCAACCACTTTTCAGAAGTTGTTGATCATATCTGAATTGAAAAAAAACATTAGAAGTTTAGGATTTACGTAACGCTTAACAATTTTTTAGAGTATAATTTCATTGTTGAAAATTCATCCCATTATTCAGTAAGAAATATCTCTTATGTTTGTGAGAATATTGTCTCTATGGTAACGACAATGTTACCTGGTTACGGCGTCTGTTTCTATCTACGCCACACCTCTTTTGTCGTGACGAAGATTGCAAAAAGAGAATGGAAGTGTCGGTTAATTGATGAAAATCCATATAAAACAAATAAGGTACAGTTGCCTGTAAGATTTTCACATATCAGGATTCACTAAACCGCGACACGTGTTTCGCTATACAACAGCTTCCTCAAGCAGGAACTTTAAACTAATCTTAACATTGTAACATTTCGAATTCATACAACATTATACCATACGGTCACTAAGAATATAGTCCGACAACTAATTACTAAGATTAGTGGTCCGACGTCAAATCCTCATCAGTACAATTTCCTGGAAAGAACATATTCAAAAGAGACGAATTTTTCAACTCCGTTTGATTATTCATTAGGAACTATGAATGTTCACACTTATTAATTTCCAAACTCTCCAAGAGATTGAGTTTCAAACCCTTCCCTTGGATATGAAAGATTTCAATTTGGTGGTTGAACTCATACCCCTCTGTAATGAGGTGAGATTCATACGTAGAATTTGTCTTACCATTTTGGAAACTACTTCTGTGTTCTTTTACGCGTGTATCAAATGTTCTTTCCGTTTGACCGACATAAAACATATGACATGAACCCCAATAATCTATAAACTCCTGATCTATCTGATACTGAACTTCTATCTTTGTTGTAAAGATTAACCCATACGCTTTTCAAACATTGTACAATAGTTGCCCAACAACTAGATCACAATAAAATGAAGTATTACAGTTTATTAGATTTAGGAATGATCATTGAACATACAATGAAGATATTTCCCAACAGTCGTAGAAAAAATGCTTTTCATAGCTATCTAGAGTTTCATTTTCCATATCTCACTTCCAACTGCAGTCTCAACATACTTTTCCAACCCATCAAATGTTGTATTGCATCAAATCTGCAAACCGAACGCCCGTTTAGATAAGACCGCACAATAACTGGGCCTTTTAACTTGTTTCCGTATCACAAACTTGAATATCAGGATACACACAACATAAAAAATAACGTTTTTCAATGAATACAACAAGGGTGCAATTCTTTTATGGTCCCTTTGCGGCAATCTGCTCCACAAAAGTCAACAGCTTCATAATGGAATTAATATTCTCGTTGGGTGACTGTGGGCTCTATTTGAATACGCCTGAGAGAATAATATGGAGTTAATTTATTCAACGTTCATGATTTATGGGTGATTAAAAGTCAGAAATCACGTGGCGGGAGCTTATATCGTTGGCGTAATTAAAAATCTGCTTTGATATTCTTTTTTGAGGTGTAACATTACTTATCTTTCGGGGGGATATGCCTATTTATCATTTTAATTAGGAAATTTGAACATTTTCAGAGTCTGAGAGTTTATCTCTGGAAGAGTGTTCCGGTATCCATTTTTCGGGTTTTTTCTCCCCTAGAAATGAAAAAAAAACTTTCAGTTCTTATAATATCTGTTTTTTGGGCAAATTGAAATATGAAATATTAAAATTAAGTGACTATTTTGTCAGTTAGGTGTCGTATTTTCACGAATTCAGAGATATGATTAACAAATTCAATGAAAAATGAGTATATTTTCATTGGCGACGTTTCGGAAGCAAGTCTGCCTCCTTTTTCAGGCCTCTTGTGGAAAATTTTCAATGCCAGTGTCACATTACGTACGAAAAACTTCAATTCCATTAAACATTTTCAAAAAAGGGGTTGAAAAGGGGGCATACTAGTTTCCGAATCATCGCCAAGGGAAAGTATACGCATTTCTTATCAAATTTGTTAATTAAATCTCCAGATTCATAAAAACACGATACGTAACTGCCAAATAGTCACTCAATTTTGCATCGTTTCAATATTGTAGTTATGTATCTAGGCAAATATATCAATTTGCCCAAAGAAACAGATATTATAAGAACTTGAAGCTTTTAACTTCTCATTTCTAGTAGAAAGGAAACCCAAAAAATCAATTCCAGAATATGTTTTCCCCCTCAACAAACATCAAAACAATATTTACCAGAAAGCTTTGGAAAAGTGTTATGAAAGAGCCATGTAGAGCAACATTCAGATATTTCCAATAGCTTCTGAGCGAATCTCACTGAGGTTCTCAGTTTTTTGGAGATACATGCCCCCAGAAATGATCACCAGATCGAGAAAAATGAAATGAAACAGATATATGACGTGTTTGATATTCAATTCACAATTTCGTTCGGAAAGAAAGAGATCTAAATCATTATATTCTCTGTTTTTAAGGAAAATTGGTCTATAAAATGGTTGAAACTTTTCCTAGAGATCAATTACCCTAACACCAAAGTGATATATTTGCACTCAACGCGCCTTTTGCTAACAAGGTTAGCATCTTCAGGAGAAGTAAATTGATACTAAAACTAAAGCTAAGGTTAGTTGTTTATATACTTCATCGTTTATACAAGTAAGCTGGTACAATTAAAAAATGGTTGCACGTCATCATGGGCCTGGTTAAATTTTGAAGTACACTGTAGCCATATTATCATTGAATTGTAGAATAACAGATATAAATCAAACTGATGTTTTGACTTTCAAGGAACGAGAATTGAAAATTTTTACAAATATCCTTTGTTAAAGGGTACGTGTTCATCATTTATCGGAATGTAGAAGATCATCCATAAAACAGTTCTTTCGTTAATAGTATAACTACTTTTCTTCGGGCTTGAAGGCCGTCGTTCTTTGGAATTTCTTCCTAACGTTTCGCTTGCGCGAGTGGCCAGCTTCTTCAGAGGCTCACTCATCTCCGATGACAAAACGTTTCGATTTCTTAAGGCGTATTTATATTGATGCACGTAGTCTGGAGTGATAATTACTTCTGTCGGGTTCGGGGAATAATCATCATTATTAGTTGCCGCACTACCTACCGTGATTTCATTAGTTATTCTTGATTTCCTCAGAATGGGATTCCAAATTCTGTTTAGACTCAACCCTTATTCTTTTCTGTTGTCCATATGTTTCTGGATCTCTATCGCCTCCCGTATCAGTCGGCTATGGTAACCCTGGTTGGGGGCAATCAGTTTATGGTAACCAGGGTAACCATAGCCGACTGGTACGGGAGGCGATAGAGATCCAAAAATATACGGACAATTTCCACAGAAAAAAAGAAAGGGTTGAGTCCAAACAGAATTTTGAATCCCATTCTGAGGAAATCAAGAATAACTAATGAAATCACGGCAGGTAGTGCGGCAACTAATAATGATGATTATTCCCCGAACCCGACAGAAGTAATTAACACTCTAGACTACCTGCATCAATATAAATACGCCTTAAGGAATCGAAATGTTTAGTCATCGGAAATGAGTAAGCCTCTGAAGAAGCTGGCCACTTGCGCTAGCGAAACGTTAAGAAGAAATTCCAAAGAACGACGGCCTTCAAGCCCGAAAAAAAGTAGTTATACTGATAACCTCGGCCGCGAAAGCCTTAACCATTTTATCTTTCATTTATAGTTTTCCAATAGGGAACTAAGAGTTATATTATGTCCTTCCGAAAGTTCAATAGCAGATGATACCACGAGTCAATAATAATAGTCATCATTGCAAGTACAGCTTATCCAATCCATCTTGCCACAAACTCAGATACTTTTTCAGTTGCACACTGGTAGTGAAGACCATGACGAAGAAAAAACCACCTTCTAAGAATAAATTTCAACACAGTGAACTCATATAATAGATGTTTTTTAATCCTAGTACACTCCACAGAGATCGCTGGGCGTATACGTTATTAAATCTGTGCCAAGATGGATTGGACAAGCTGTAGTATACTCTATTTCATTTACGACTAATGTATTTATCATAAATTAAAGATTCTTCACTTTCATTCATCCCAGTACGAATAAAAAAACACTACCTACGCGTTTGACCATGGCAATATTCAATTCAAAAAATTTTGTGATAGGACTACAAGAGGGAATGAGGATTATTACTATTAATTTCCCGCCATTATTTCCTAAGGGAATAAAAAGTGGCATTATACTACAGAAATTATAAGTATAATACCAACATTATGTATTAGTCCTGAATGAATCATAAATTTTGAATAGCTACATCCAAACAATTTAAAAAAAATCCAGATTTTCCCATATTAATAAACTGCAAATATTAACTGCGTCCCTACATAGTATGAATTTTGTTACCAGAACACCTATATTCAGTACTGCAGTATTCAGTACTGCAGTATTCATATGCCTCTTGGTGGCTTGATTTCGAATCTACTACAACACCATGAAAATTAATTTGTGACTGTAGATTATAAATATATATCACTACGTTGTAATTGAATCAGCTCTCTAACAGCCGTTAAAGAAAGCGAAGGGACATTAATATCTTGCTCTCTTTGGAAATAACTAATCTGTCACCAGAAAGAGGTTTGTACTCTTTTGGCATTTTTATGAACAGTTTTCGATCACAATTATCTAATTTGAAGCACCAAAAAGACGTAAAAAGAACTGTCACTTTTGAATGACAATTGTCAATTGATAAATAACAGACTTCAAACAAATTGTGGCAACATCGAGAGTGCTGCCAACCAAAAAGCCAAAGAACAACAGGTGCCAAATTAGAAATTCAATGTAAACAGACCAATGCATTTCCATCAATGGATTGTTACAAGTGTGTTGATTTCATGTCGTCATCGAAGACGTGCAACAGTTTCGATATCGTATTCACTTAACTTGTCTATTTGCCACGATACGTTAGTGCAATCTTATAAAAAAGCAAAATTAGAGTATCACACCTAACAATTCATCGCACAATAAATTCATGAATGTCTTGAGCAATTTATTGATGACAATAGGAATAGTTCTATTCATTGTCAATAAACTCATGTATTTTCGGGGATTTTCATTTTTTATTGCCAATACCAACATTATCTACAGGAATGAAATACTTGGATAAATTGTAGGGTGTGGAGTGCCATCCTTTTTCAATAGATTCATCAATTAATTCGTGAATCAATTCATGAGTTCATTGTGCAATATATTGATAGATGTAATACTGCTTTCAGGCATTGTATTTTCCATGAATTTGGACATCGAATCAAATGGATATTGAAAAATTGCATAATATTTCTCCTTGGCGACGTATCTTGACATCACTCACCAGAAACTCGAATCGTACAACAAATTTTCGAAATGTTGTTCATTGATTTTTAATATTTTCTTCAATTCAATCTCATTTCATAAAGAATATACCTTACATAACAGACAAAATATTTAGTCAATTTTGCGTTTTCTTAATATTGCAGTTATGCAGAGGGGCAAATATACTTCTTGGCCCTAGAAACAAATAATATTATAACAATTCAAAGCAATCTCTTCCTAATTTTCAAGAAGAAAAATCGGATTTCACAACTCATCTACCACCTCAAGAAAATTTCTACCAATATTCTCTACTGAATATATATAGGTATCATTTGTCTTTTCAACAATTATCACCGTGAACCTTTCATCTCAGATCAAACCATCCTATTCAGATGAAAATACTCCTTGCAGAGTGTTCTTTATAAACGATCATTTTTAGCATCATTGCTGTTTGATGCCAAAAACCTTCCTCCCAATCGTGAGCTTCATCTCAAATGACATCGTTACCAGTAATTGACCATGAATAGTCCGAACAGAGAAGTCTGGGAAGTGTTTGAGGTGATTTTTGGGAGTCGAAGAACTCGGCGATAATGAGCCGACTACGTGAAACTGCATTTTTCATGAGAACGTTATGGGTTTTCTGAATGGCCGCCAAAATGAAACGATTTGTGATTTTCGCACAATCTTTTTATCGATGAAAAAAAAGTTAATGAGCAATGTTGGAATATTTCCTCTTGAACTCGTTGAGGTATAGATGACAATCTGAAGGAACCTTTGGGAGCAAGAATTGACTATACCTACAGCACGTTAACAAACTAATTCGATGAACAGAGAGAACTGGAATTGGGGAACAGAAAAATTATAACCTTCATGTCGAATTTACACTGGTCAACAGTGCAATATTGGAGATGGCTTCTGGAAGTAACATAAATCAAGCAACGTTCCGCGCTGCCCTGATCTAGGATGGTAGACCGGACTCGGACAGACTCCCATTCCTTATCCTATCCCAAGCTATGAATCACACGTTGGAAGGTGAGACCTCGTTCAGATTTGAGGGTTGCCTACTCATACAACGTCAGCTGGCTTGAAGAAAAAACTCATTTTGTGCCCCAAAAAATTTGCAGGCACGTTCATCAAGATTTACGAGTACTTTTACAACAATGAAAATGAAATCGTACAGAAAATGGAAAAAAAGTTGTATCTTGAATATGCATAGTACGTAAAGACCGTAAACATCCTGTGGATTTTGTCTCGAAATTTGCAAGAATGTCTCAAGGAGTATTTGTTCACTTCTTCAATTATATATATATATATATATATATAACTCCAACAATTTTCTTGTCATTTTTCATTCTTGAATTTATTTTAGTTCTTTTCCTACTTGAACACCAATATATTCAACAGCATGTTTTTGAGGACTGCGTTGAGACCCACATACTTCACCTTCTCCAGAAATTGGATTCACAAGTTTCCAAAGAATGAATGCCAAACAGTCACTAATTGAACTCCACCATGAGATCAATGTCTTCTGGAGAATACAAAAATCAGAAGACTAGTACAACTGATAGATGAAATTATGTTCTCTATAGATATTCCTCCTTGGACGAATCAGAAAATAGGGAGAGAAGTATACTCAAGGTCGTTGCTCTTCAGAACTATCATCAGTCTTTTCATCATTGGTAGTTCCATTACAGTTGACGAGTTCGTGTTACCACCCTTTTCTGTTGTAGAGTTTCTTAGTGATTATTATACGTCTACGTAGAAATTTGTGAGATTGGACTATTTTGACTGTTTGTTGGGAAATTGAAATAGTACTCCAGAAATTTTTACAGATAGAGGACCTCCTTCGACTTTCCTCATGAATGAAATTTTCGAAAAAGTTTTTCCCCTTCAAATTCGAAGTTGCATTCATTGAAACATTACACAAAAGTGGTGACAAAAAACAAAGATAATTTAATATAAATCAATTCGGGTGTCAGTCAGGTCGATCCACCGAACATGCAAAATCCGCTGTTACAACAAAAATGTACGACGCCTTAGACAGAAGTGAACAATCATTATGCGTATTTGTTGATCTTGCTGAGGCCTTTTTTACGGTTGACCACATACAGTTATTGGAAACTTGGGTTTCAAGTCGAAAATAACTCAAAAAATTGAAGAGGTGAATATTCATTATTATATTCTTTTTGAAATAGTCATCATATGGTTCAAATAACTATATCGTATTAACTTATAACACGACTTTGTGGTTCTTCATTTATATGTTAATGATTCTTGGGTGTTTTCCGGGTTTGATGGCCGTGTTCCACAGGTTTTTATTCCTGACGTTTCGCCTACGACTATGGTAGGCATTATCAAAGTCTGTGAGGTAACGGACGCAATGATCTCGTTCTCACAGTAGATACTACTTTATTGACGTTATGATCGGCTTTATGTTAATAGTTACATGAAGCCTAACTTCGTTTGAAGGTTTATTGTTACACTGGTGTAATTCATTACCTTGATGAATAATTGACACCCACGTACAGTCCCAGCCTTTGTGGTTTTCAGTGTGTATTTTGCCAAGCTGGCATTTGATTGTCTAAATGAAACTATATATAGTTTAATTGGTAAAATAAATATTATTATTATTATCATTAATTAAGAACCAGAAGAAGTTTCAACCTCTTACCACATCAAAGATCATATTCTCATCATAATCAGCTTCTTTTGTGAATAACTTACAGGTATTATGATAATGACAGTGATGTCTGATATTATTTCTATAGGGCAGCGCTAGTAAAATTTTATCCAACAGGAGTGGGAGTAATTGTTTTCTGCAGGTATTACTCCATTAGCCTACTATGTAGGTTAGTTGAGACTGGCCTTTTAGTATCAAATCAATCCATCCATCCTTTAGCGCCATCTGCTTCTAGCTTGATGTTGGACAAGTTATACGGTTTTTCTCATACAGCTTTTGACACCCTGTACAATACTTTCTGCAATACATTTCAATTTATGTCATGGACTAAACCTTTTCCATTCAGCATATAACGAGAAAGGAAATGAGTTATTGCATTTTCATGTTAAAATTATTTGCTTTCTGTATGGTCTTGGAATTTTTCCAAGAATTATTAAGAATGCTTTGGTATTGCATTATGATGTTCAGAAGGCAATGGAACTTCTATCGCTCATATTTGAACTTCCAATGGATGAACAACTGATAAATGCGTTTTGAAAACTATTACACTGTCGAAATGCATTTCATCCATTGCCATTTACTCCAGTCTATGACGGCAAAAAAAGTGTAAACTGTGTATTTATCCCATACAGCACCGATTCGTATGAAAATTTGGATATAGGTTCTACCTACCCTCTATTTCAAAATTTACCCTGTGCCGGGGGTTGCTTTTTTGGAGAGGGGGTAAAAACCACCCTTATTCGAAAAAAAAAAATTAAAATTTCAGATTGGAGCATGTAATGAATTGAAATCATATTTATATCGGTAAAATCAATCAATTGATAATTTTTAATATAATTTATGGTTCAGTAATCAGTGTCAGCCCTTAACACCCCTTCCTTATGACAGAATATCATCAGAAAAAATAATTAACATGTTATTTGGCAGTTATTCAACTTATTCAGTATCTATTTGCATTTAATTTGAGATTTACCTTCTATCTACCATCTACTTCAAAGTTGAGGTTGTGTCTGTGGTTGATTTTTATTCATCAGAGGTGAAAACTACCCCCATTCAAAAAATATTACAAAATACTGAGCGTGCAGTCATCTGTAAATACGTTGAATTAAACTTGATAGACAATTTTTGATCTATTAAACAGTCTCGATCCCTAATAAAATTGGTTTATAAAACATTTAGACTTTTTAATTGTCTCATCGAATTTTCTCGGCACTCCATTCATATATATATATATATATATATATATATATATATATATATATATATATATATATATATTTGATCGGCTAGACTTCCGCGGTTAGAAATGTGCTGGCTGGAACTACCGGTTGATCCGCGTCTGGAAAGATTTACTTGTCTACGTTTCGGCTCCCATTTCGGAGCCATTTTCAAGACTGTGTGTTAATATAGTTAATATGTGTATTCTTCGATATACTACTGTACGTACTCTAATTCCTACAAAAATTGTTTTTTTTTTCCCATAACTTGCTTAGTATTTAAGCAATCAAATCCACCAAAAAAAGTATTTTGTAGCTTTTTTCAAGAGCTATAAGCTCATTCACATGATTTTTTTGTTTCAGATTATATTTTTGAAAATGTTTATGCTGAAAGGGCTCAAAAAATGTACTTTACGCGAACCCTCACAATATTTAACTGGCCATTTCTTACTTTATCTTCATCCTGCAGAAAAAATGGAACACCAAAATTTTCAGAGAAGAATAATCTTCAATTTTGTACTCTAGAAAATTTTGCATGTGATCAATACTTTTCGAGTTATTTCGAAGAAAAGGCGATTTCGTATACGATTTTTCTTTTCAATCTCAATTTTTTCCAAAACTATTTACTTTCTATTGATGAAAAACTCAGAACTCATTATAAGAGTATGAATGAAGTGAATTATGGAGTAACAACGATTTTTTTTTCAGAGGAGGGGGGGAAGAGAGGATGAGTTATTCACAATTTTTTACAACGAAAAAAATAGGATTCAACATTATTTCCTTCATACCTCGATCAGTTTTGATGCTAGAAACTTCTATAAATAACAAAAATAAAGTATTTTTGAAGGACTCAAAAAATGGTTGCAATGGGTTTTGCCCGAAAAATGCATTGGTTTTTGGTTATTGTACGTAGAAACTTTCCATTTTGGCGTTTGAAAATACCAATCAACTTTCAACAAGTAATTATTCAGTTTGTAGTGGGTTTGCATACATCTCAAATGAACGATTGCCTTTTTTTTTGAAAAGCAAAAATTTTGCTCTCCACAGGTATTTCGATTAGATGCATATTTTTCCAGTTATTCGCGAGAAAGGATCTGAAAACGTGTTTTTTGCCTGAAAATCGCCAATTTCACTCTCGAATAAGTCGAAAAGTATTGCTTTTCAGAAAAAACTTCATTGAACAAGAAGTGCTCAGAATTAGTCAATCTATTGATTTCCTCACTTATATATATAAGAAGGGTTGGCATCCACCAGCATTGACCGATATGCTGTTGTTGAGTCAATTCCTGTCGATCTGAGCAATCGAGATGAGAGCTTACATTCCCAGTTTAACATATTTCTTCAGCATTAGTGAAGATGGTCGTTACGTGGCTAGTAAAAAAGGATGCAGAAACAATAATTCGAAATCATGGAAAAAAAGATCTTTCAGGCGAGTGTTTTCAAATGCCTGTAACCTACAAAATTGCCATCGATTCATGAAGTACGTCTTTGTTGGCAATCTCTTGAAGGGATTTCTTTAGTTGAAATTGTTCAAAATTGAGAATGCGAGAGATTGGGAATTTGGGCTTGAGATTTTTCGGGTATAAGTTCTCATACATCTTGGGTAGAATTTACAACAGAATAGGATAAGTCAAAAGATTAATCCGTTATATTGATAGATAGATTCAGCTGGCAGTTGAAGATAAAATTTTAAAAACGGAAATATTCACATATTCTTTGGTTTCATCTACACACAACTCAAAACTGAGAAGAAATAAATAATAGTTTGAAAAACTAAAAAAAACACGCTTTTATAGCTAACCGAACTAAAAAATAGAAAATAATTTTTAATCACAAAGAGTTTATATTACGGTAGTAGAAGGCTAAACAATCATTCATAGTCAATCAGCTCAAAATAAAATTATAATGGAATTTAAGTAATCAACAGAATAAAGTAATCCAGAGTAAAATCGTGGGGTGCTTGATATATTATATATCAATCATTCTATCGGTAATTATCTGTGAGAGGAAACTTATGAAATGTAGTAAAATGCACCCCACGCTTTTTACTCTGAATTACTTCATTCTGTTAATTACTTAAATTCCATTATAATGTTATTTTGAGCTGATTGACTATGAATGATTGTTTAGCCTTCTACTACCGTAATATAAACTCTTTGTGATTAAAAATTATTTTCTATTTTTTAGTTCGGTTAGCTATAAAAGCGTGTTTTTTTAGTTTTTTAAACTATTATTTATTTTTCATTTTTTAGTTCAATTTATCAATTAGTTTCTAGTGGAGATGTGATATTTCTTACGAATCATTCCGCAATTTCATCATTTCATTTAAAGCTTCACTATTGCATGGGGTACTTCCTGTTAACTTAGAGCAATCAAGTTCTTCAATCCGAATACCGTCTAAAGATCTTACACGACTAAGTGCTACATAGGCTTGTCCAGCAGCAAACAATCGCGAGCCTAGATAAATTACTGCAAAATAAATAATTAATAATAATTAATAAATCAATAACAATTAATAATTAATAATGGAAAACTATGATCAAATTATTGCATTGTCATCGGTCCTTGATACGTATGCAAAGTTGCAAATTAATCAGACTTCTGGAAATTGATGAAAATTATGCTCAAAGATTCCGTTACATACATAGTTACAACCCAAGCTAATAAAAGCGTGTTAAAATGAAATAATTAATTAATAATTAAAAAGATAGCTCAATTTGTTGTACACCAATCAATACAGTGAAATCAAATTTCCCTTATACCATGATATTGTGGTCGATTTTGAAAATCGACATCAACCTCCTTTATCGACAGTTAGGAGAAATATTATTTCAGAAAGGAAGTATTGTAAATGAAGACGTACCTATGGAATCCAAGAATGATGAAATTTTCTCAAAATATTTAAGGCATTCATAAATTTTTGTACGTGTGGGTTTTGTAAAAACCGAAAGCATTTTGTATTCCTACGATACCAAAGAATGCTCGTATGCATAACTTGTCCTGGAAAAAATTTCTTTCCTGAAAATCTGCCTGATATTGGATTCCAATGGGATTTTCATCTAGTCATTCTGTTTCATATGCAGTGTAGTTTTCAATTTGGTAGCACCCTCTTTTCAACCAACCCTCCAATTGCTTTTCACGGTTTTGGTGGCATTTGCCCCAATAAACAATCGAAATTTCGGAGGGTGAAAATGAAAATATTTTTTTATTTCATCAATAAAACCTTTCGGTACGCTCCAACAATCCAGATGCTATTAAACAAACGGACTTCTCTGATCCACACGTTTTCCAATAAAACGGATTAAATTTGCTACATGTCGTGCGATTATAGAATATGTGACAATTATTCATTCCATATCGAAACGAATAATGGCTTTAATTCCATCCAAAATGGCGTTAGGATAACGAACAAACACGGCTAATAGCGAAACGTTAATCGTAGCGTGCTAATTGTGTCCAGTAGCTATGATTGATAATGAAGGACATGTGGATTGCAGGTATTATTTGTCTCATAGGTTAATGCTGTGATGGTGCCTCATCTCTTTTAATAATATTAATAATAAAGTCTTTATTTTTTCCAGCAGAATACATCAGTACAGTGAATTTCAGTATTACAGATATTGGAAAAAAGCTGAAGATCAGGTGGCCGCGCTTACAGTCACGATAGCACGACCTCTGTTTTTCATCTTGAGCAGGAAAAAAAAACAATAATAATTTTCATAACTGCAAATAATTAGTAAGAAAAAAAAATATACACCCATATATACACATACATGTATATACACACATATATATATATATATATATATATATATATATATATATATATATATATATATATATATATACACATGCACATATAAGAGATACATACAAAAACAGTAGTTTCGCATATGATAATTTCATGTATAAGAGCTGAGAGTACCTATAGTCAGCTATAGTGTGTCCATATCTATTCAAGCATGTGAATGAATATAAACCATAAATATATATATATACAAAAAAAAGTTCTAAGTTTTCATTATCAGTGGCAATCAGGCTAACGCCAATTGATTATTTTTTTTATATGTAGAATCACACGAAAAGGAAGCCTACAAGGCTACTACCACTACTACTAATTTGAATAACAATTTTTTTCTAATGCAGATTCACACAGAAGGGAAGTTCTGTAATGTTCGAAGAACACCGCGTAAATCAAGGGACAGGAGATACGAATTAACATTCACTTTGAATTTCTGAAGTTTGTAAGCCTCAGGAAGAACCTCATTTGGTAAGGAGTTCCAAAGCTCAGCTGTTCTATCGGAAAAAGATCCCTGAGCAAGAGAGGTTCAACAGGTGTGCAAGTTCACAACAAAGTGATGAGAATTCTGTACTCTTCGAGTCATCCGTGTAGATATTGCCAAGGGTGGAACGATTGATAACAATGCGGAAGAGCATTGACCGTGAAAGTATCTATAGAAGAGAGACAAGTCTCGGACCCTTCTACGATGTTCCAATAAAGTGAGCGAGTCTGTGAGCGAAGAATCACCAACAAGAAGAATTGCCTCTCTCTGAATCAAGAAGCCTCAATGAATGTATTGGTGCCGAACTCAACACATGAGAACTGTTTTCCATGACAGGTCGTATCTGAGCCTTGTAAATCATTAGAAGCTGACGAGAAGTGAAGTATTTTTCCGCACGGAATAGAAATCCAAGTTTCTGGGAAGCACTTCTAGCGATCGATCTCACATGGTTTTCCCAAGAGAGATTATCACTGATCGTAAATCCTAGCATCAAGACACTTGATTTTGTAGGAATAGTTACTCCTGACATCTGAATATAGCTGGATTTTTGTAGCATTGAATTCTACCAAGTTCTTGTTACCCCATTCTATTATTTTTACCAAGTCGTCGTTGATTTTATTGACGCGAGCTGGTATGGGGACACTGGAAGAGAAACTGGTACGAAGGGTACTGTCGTCCGCACAACTATGTATCGAATAAGATGTTTTCTTGAGCAAATCATTGATATGAAGCAGAAACAAAGTGGACGCCAGAACTGAATCTTGTGGAACACCTGCATTTATTGGGAGAATATCAGATGATACTCCATCAACAACCACATACAGAGACCTATCAGACAAGAAAGTCTTCAACAGAGCACACAACTGAGGAGGCAAACCATGAAACGGCAGTTTAGAAAGGAGACCCCGATGCCAAACTCGATCAAACGCTTTTGAAATATCGAGTGCAACAGCTATCGTTTCTCTGAATTTCTCGATTGAATGCTGACAAATATGAGAAACATAAGCAAATAATTAACTGGTTAATCTTTGATGGCGAAATCGGTATTGTCGATCATTAATTATTCCTGATTTCTCTAGATATTTGATGAGGTTCATACAAGGAAGATAGTTCTGAGAGTACCAAACCTAATGTTCCAAAATGGACAGAGGGGAATTTTTGTAGGGCATTGTCGAGCTTAGACCATATAACTTGTTTTCTTTTTTTGTGATATAAGTGTCCTAGAAATTGACATTTATTATCGATAAAACAAATTCAGCAGATTTATGCTTGGAAAGACAAATTTGTCAAAATGAAATAGAAAAATTTTGAAATCTGAATTTCAATAAACGATGACTTCGAAACATTTGATGTGAAATATTCTCTACAGATCAATTACCTTTACACCAAACTAATATCATTGTTCATAGGGACATACGGACATATCATTTGAAGGGATGGAAACTACGGATAGACGGCATTAGTGAGTTCGATTCCAAGTCGTGTCTTTTCTTGCATTTTTCTTGCGGACGTGGTAGCTTGTATCGTACATTTTCTTGATTACTCATACCATCGTTTATAGAGGAATAGGAAGATCAGTCAATGTCTGTATCAGAAGGATTCAAAGCTTCTTTGTTACGCCTTCTACACTATAATGTCGATATTTCCGTTCACTTGAGAATGTAGGGCTAAGTTTCCTTCTCTGAAGGGAAAAATAGGTGTAGATTTATGTTTGTCAGATCGCCCGAAATTTTAAAAGAGATATAATGCAGCTTCAAAATAAGGCTGACGATAGAAGTGTTTACAGGAAATATAAGTTTTTCTACTCCTACTATTTTGAACCGTTTATTACGTATTTGACAGCTGTTAAACAATTGATCATTGGGAAAACACGTGTATTCAACATGAAATGGCAGCCGTTCCCGGAAGTTTTTTCGTGAAATGATGGGATATGTAACATTTAACCCAATGAATCTGATCTTATGACAACATCCAAGAGCAGAATTCAGTTAACTTTTGCTCAAAATTCTCTGTGAAATTGTTTATTGCTCAGTAGTTAGTGGATTAGTACTGAATATAGATATAGACAGGCATGATCTCTATGACATCGTGCTCAAACTTCGTCCTCGTGCGATATAGCCACTATATTCATTCTTGCTGTAGTGTTGTAGAGTAATTTTCGTTATTTATAAAAAACTAAAAAGAGAAACTCTATTAAATTCAATATTCAATGATACGAATCAAATTAGTAATGTCAAAATTGAAAAAAGGCCAAAAATAAGCCGGTTTTGGTGAGACTCGAACCCACGACTAGAAAGTGGATCACCTCAGAGGACTAATGCTCTAACCACTAGGCCACTTGGGCTGTATAATCTCAGTTGATTGAATGACTTGACTCAATGAACTAAAGAATATTTCAGATACAAAAAGTACATTTATGCTTGAATGAAACAACTTGGATTTCGTGTTTGTAGGTAAACAGAATTGTGACAAGGTCAAGGACTTATGTAGTCAACAATTACTGAAATTAATATTGATTCTAGAAAAAAGGACTGAAGTTATGCTACATAGGAATATATACTTGCCAATCCCGAAATCAGAAATTACCAACTTTTCTCTGATATATGAGAGCTTTTATACGACAAAGATTTGGGTGAGCTGAAGTTAGTAATAAAAGAAATGAAAAACAAAAATTCTGCTGGTGAAGATAACCTATCAGCAAAGTTGTTTTTACAATTGCCTGATGAAGCTCTTCAAGCTTTAGTAATAGCTATAAACTCGTCGTTAACTACTGGTGTCTTTCCTTCCAGTTTGAAATCGGCAAAAGTAATACCGCTTTACAAAGGTGGTGCCAATGATGAACCCAGCAATTTCAGACCGATCTCAATTTTATCAACTTTATCAAAAATCATTGAAAAACTAGTCAAACGTAGGATAGTGGGTTTCTTGGAAAAACATGAAATTTTAGCACCAGAACAGTTTGGCTTCCGGCACAAAAAAAACACGACCGACGCCATCTTTCATTTCCTTGAAAACGTCTATACAACCCTAAATGATAAAGAAGTGGCTGCGGCAGTATTTCTGGACCTTTCCAAAGCATTTGATTGCGTGGAACATGAAATCCTGCTGCTAAAACTCTTCCATTATGGATTCCGGGGAACAGCCTTGGAATGGTTCAGATCTTATCTTACTGGTAGAAGTCAGAAAATAACATTGAGGAACAACACTTCTGTTAGTGGAGAAATTGTACGCGGAGTTCCTCAGGGTTCAGTCCTAGGGCCAATTTTATTTACGCTTTATATTAACGATATGGCAAAGCTTGACATATCTGGAGCATTTACCGTGTTTGCGGATGACACCACGGTACTTTGGCGTGATAAAGATCCTGACACTTTGACTTGGTCTATCCACTCAGACTTAGAAAAAATAAAAAAATGGTCTGACTCGAATATGCTATCGCTAAATGTTTCTGAAACAAATCTGATAACATTCAAGTGGGACTTAGAGCGAGTAACACTGGATGAACGCATGATTGAAACTAAGCATGTAACTAAATTTCTTGGTATATTCATTGACAGCAAATTGAAATTTGATACACAGATTACTGCCCTAAAAAAGAAATTATCTTCTGGTTGCTTTGCCATAAATGTCATATCTCATGAGCTCGGATTTTCAGCAGCAATAACTGCATACTATTCACTTATGGAGAATCACCTCCGGTATGGAATTCCTTTCTGGGGCTCAGGCAGCCAGGTCTTGATGCAGAGAATATTTGTTATACAAAAAAGAGCTTTGAGAATAATATTCAAATTGAAGATGCGTGACTCGTGTAGACCACTTTTCTGCAAGAACAAAATATTAACAATATTTGAAATATTCATTTTAGAGACTATCTGCTTACTTCACAAACATAAAGAAAAGTTTGAAAACCATACAGAAAGGTCCACGCGTAGCGATAAAAAACTTGCCCTTCCATTGCCCACATCATCTTTGACCAGACAGTCTCAAATCTATAAAAGTAGACAAATATATAATCATCTATCAAAAGATATTACAGCAATTAATGAACTTGAACAATTTAGAAAATCAGTGAAGAACCTCATAATGGGAAAGTGTTTCTACAGTTTGGAGGTATTTTGCGTGCAGGTTCTAGTCTTTCGGTATGCGATTTATATTAAGTAATTTTAAAATTGTGTTGTTTTGTTGATGAAATATCTGTACATTTTTTCATTGTTTGATTTTTTTTTATGAAACCCTTTGTCGACAAAATGTATTACATTTTAGACAATAAAGATCTATCAATCTATCTATCTATCTATCTAGAAAATATACAATCATCTTCCAGTGTGCCATAGGGCAATAACAAATTTTAAAATATTCAGAAAATTAGTTAAAGGAGTACTTCTGCAAAGAGCCTACTATGACTTAAGAGAATATTACAATGATGCATTTTAACTTTTAGTATTTCCGATGCTCACTTATCTGTGATGGTTTATTTATTTATTATCTACAATGGTTTAAATGTTTGTCTTATTTATGTGTATTCGTTTATGTACATATGTATTTACCTATACACTGATGGTTCATTGTATTTCATAATTTCAATATTATACTTTAACACTATACCGTGTGACACGGACTCATGGTACACCCCCGTTTGTTTTTCTAGCTATATTTTTGAAATTCGGAACATTGAATATGCTCACTGAACAGCATTTTTCGACATATCTGAAAGAAAAAAACAACTTCCAATTTTTCTGGAAATGACATCAACTTTCGATTCTTGAATGGGACACCCTGTATACTGTTACATGATCGGCTAGGGATGATCATGAGGAATCCAACGAGACCAGGTGTGATGATGTTATCTCCAATGACTGCGGAGATATCGCCATTTATATTATCCATAAGCTCAATGAGTAGGAGAGAGAAACTTTTTCTGGCGGGTCAATCCAATTCTCTCTCCCACTCATTGAGCTTATGGATAATATAAATGGCGATATCTCCGCAGTCTTTGGAGATAACATCATCAAACCTGGTATCGTTGCATTCCTCATGATCATCCCTAGCCGATCATGTAAAATATACAGGGTGTCCCATTCAAGAATCGAAAGTTGATGTCATTTCCGGAAAAATTGGAAGTTGTTTTTTTCTCTCAGATATGTCGAGAATTGCTGCTGAGTGAGCATATTCAATGTTCCGAATTTCAAAAATATAGCTAGAAAAACAAAGGAGAAAACGAGGGTGTACCATGAGTCTGTGTCACACGGTATAAAGTTGCACTATCTTTGTCAATAAAGATTCCTCAGGCAATAAAGCATATTTGATTGATCGATTGATTGATTGAGTAAAAAAGTACTATTTCAAAACAAAGAGGTAGAATGATATATTTCCTTGCTTGTATCCTTCCAATTTTGCTTACCCTCAATGTATTGCTACACATAACATTATTCTCTATTTCGATGAATTTATAATTCGGGTTCCGGCTATATCAGCGGATATCTGGTTACAAATCCACTTCGTTTTTATTCGAACGACCGAACAGTATGGATGAGCGTTTCATATGGCGAATCTGGTGACCGTTTCTTATGCAAATTAGGCGAAGGTATTATGGAAATATTTTTTTTTTGCTTGCGATTCCATGTTTTTATTTGTGAATCCCAGCCAGTCTCGAGGTTGAATTGCTTGCCGGTCAGAAGTGTTTTCTAGTATGGTAAACTAGTTTTCAAAACATGGAGAGTCAATTGAATCTGAAGTGAATCGTTAGTTAGTCATATTGGGCATTTGAATGTCCAACCAAATGGAAATTATTTCACAATAGTATATTATGCAACGATCATGTAATCATGGTAATTAATACACGAGTATCAATCAGGGTATGGAAGGAGCCGAAGGTGAGTTTCGTATGGTTTAGGCGATTGTATTGATAACCATAACAAGAGAGTTGCATACGCTATTTTTTCTACACCCGATAAATAATGAAGAACTAAGAGAAGTATGCTTTTATTTTTATTGTGGAAGTGGAAGGAATATCTACATTTATTTCATTATTGCGAGTCTCAATATAGTTCAATATTGAATTGGAAATACTGATTTTATCCTGAACTGAATTTCAATGTAGCCTTCCGCTACTGATTAGGATTTCCAATTGATCAAAAATCTGTATCATAATGGGAAATCTGTGTTATAAGAGGTCATTATGATACAAATTTTCCATTACGATACAGATCTTCAACCCGTTTCCAATTAGATTCCATTATTGAACGGGTTATGGGCATATAAGTGTATTATTATACTAGGAGTGTTGAAAATCCCTTTTTTCAAATTGTAACGTGTAAAATGTCACTTTCCAAAATTGGTGGAGGTGTCAAAACGCATTACTTTTCATAATCGGTTATACAATGGATAACTTCAAATCCGCCGTAGGCGGAGGTCTGTTTCTTTGAGCAACAATCTTGAGAAAGTTTTTATAAAATTGACCGCAACTCACTTCAACTCTGTACCAACTTTTGTTCTTATGTTCAGAGCCCAATCGTGAATGCTTTCCATACAAATTCTCGACTGTAAACTGTAATTTTTGGTATAATTGATTCTATAATTTCATTGATATTCCAAATAGTATTTCAACCAAATAGTAACATTTTGAAACATCAAATATTTGAAACGTCAAAATCGATATAAATCAATTTGTATGTATCCATGGCAATTACATAATTAAGTGAATATTTCCCTCATATATAAAATGTCCCATATGCAATTATCGAAAACTTACAGCGGTAATTGCATTGTATCAAGTCACCATAACAACACATCTGAAACCGTATCGCTAGACGTCACTAAACAACACAAATAAATGTCAGATAGACTTCAAAAATAAAAAAACATTTCGCGTTTAGGTGAGTACTCCATACAATCTATACAGGAAAGTATAAATGAACAAAAATAACATTTCCTTGAGAATTTCTAAATTCGTGAAATATTCCAATGAATTACATTCGTGCATAAAAATGACCAGACAATTTTGCATTCAAGCGTGATATCTTACACAAATTGCATTCGGTTATTTTCATATTTTGTACTTTCGCCAAAATATGAAAATAAACTCTTGCAATTTTTAGATATCACGCTTTCTTGCAAAATTATCGGTAATTTTCATGCACTCGTGCAATTATAATCGAAATGAGCCCATGAGATGTTTTGAGTATAATTTTGTTCTGAATGGTTGTTGTCGATCCGATAACTTCAAACTAACTGATTTCATTGGATTTCTACTTGAGCAACAAATTTTCGAGGAAGAAATCCCGCTTTTTCAGTCGAAAAGTTTTAAAATCCTGACTTGCCGAAAACAAAATCTGGCAACGATGCTAGTATTGAAAAACACGTAATCCAGAGTATGGATTTCGTCTCGTTTGATGATGAATCGGATGAGTATTCAGCACAAAAAATGATTTGAAAGTCTCTAATCCAATTCATGATGTCTCTTTGCCTTCATTATCAACATACAGATGTGAAAAACGAATAAAGTTTCATGGAACATTCAATGCAAAATTGATCCAGCCAGCGATCACAATCGACCAGCTTTAAATTCTAGATTTGGTAGTGACGTATTATCAACTATGCGACTTTACTAGTCTTGTTTCAATCAATCGAGCCCACAGACGACTGCTTGCTTTTTGCACATCAGTTGTTCGTAGTTTGTTGTTGTGGAGATGGTACGGTGGTTCAGTCGAATAGTTGATATTCCGTCGCGGCCAAACCCTTTATTTGAAGAATCATTTTTTGTCTTTTTTCTTCTCCGAATTGAAAAAAAAGAATTAACAACTGCTATGAAAGAAGTAAAATAATAAAAATACAAACACTCTCTGTTGCTAGGAACGTGTATGTCATTCAAAGACGTTCAATATATTCACAAAAAGGAAGAAGTCTATCTGAAACAGCTACTCCTGCCTATATGGCGACAGCGGGCACTGGGTCACATAGTAATCACCTTTCCTTGCTCAATTTGTATTCCAAGCATATGAAAATTCAATCAATTAGACAGCAAACATATGAATACCTACGCAAAGCAAAATAAAGAGCTGATTCTTTAAAAAATCTCACTCTCCTGCGTGATATTAGATTGTCGTGAAATAGCTCCTACGCCGCCATTTTGGAAGAAATGGCCACATGTGTTACTGAAATTAGTATTGATTCTACAAAAAAAGGCTGAAGTTATGATACATAGGAATCGAGGGGGAAATAACTCTTTAAATAGGTGTACATCCAGAAATTTAAATATTTCAATACTACTTTCAGTACCTGAATATCTCAAATATATTTAAATTATTTCAATATCAGTTTCAGTATTTCAGTATCCACAAATACCGCTTCATACTTTAAATACTACTTCAATCCCAAAAATATCCACTCCATACTTTGAATATTATTTTCATTATCAAAATAACTACAATATATTTGAAATATTTCAATATTTGTCAGTCTCTTCCACTTTAAATATTGTTTTCATTACCAAAATATCTTTCTTAGTATTTCAATACAGTTTAAATGTTACGATATCCTTTTCAGTCTTCCAAAATATTTGAAATATTTGGGGTGCAATTCAGTCTACAATCGTTTCATTCGTTTTGCGCCAGGGTTAACCGACAATGTATTCTGACATAATTTGGTATTCATTAGTGTGTGTGGGTGTGTGTGTGTGTGTGTGTAGCTTGCAGGTTGATAAGGTAGTGAAGCAAATTCGAAGTGAACTAGTGAAATTGACTCGGAACTTGATACTTAGGTGTCAGTTTATTTTTTCTTACTGAGACCATGTCTTCAACTGGCAAATTTTGTGATTCTTTCTACATTTAATGTTATGTCATTTATAAAGTTTAATATAGGTTCTACGCGTCTTTTTAAGCGTTTCACAGTGCAAACTTCGAGATTTTTCATAGTATAGATTATAGATATTTAATGAATAGCATTTGTAGTATGGGTTTCGGTCGGTGCGGCGTCCGTTGACGACGCTGTAATGTCTTAGATTTATGATAAACATTGGGGAGAATGTATCGAGGGATGCATATTTTAATTCGTTTTTGCGATTCGAATTCCAGGAATTAATTTTGTTCATACTCTGCGAGATCTGTATCTATTATAATCGGCATGCTACGCGAGTTATAGAAAAATAGTTGAGTCTTACCTACTCAATATTACTGCTAGTGTTTTCGCAATAAATCGTCTTTTATTTTTATGGGAGTAAGTGATAGTAATGAAAGCAAAGTACAGTCATATATTTTGATTTTGGAGGTTTTTCACAAGAAATCAAGGAATTTCAGAATTCGAATATTCTGAAATTTTATCAATGGAGATGTATATCATGAAAATGGTATGTCATAAAGTAAATGACTATTATTTGTTTAGAAATTATATTATTTCCATAGATCGACCAGAATTAGAAAATGCAGATGAAAATCTAATGGAGTTGCTCGAATATTTGAAATACAATCGTTCATGTGGCCAATGAAGAACGACATACAGGACATGCCCATTGAATTTATTTTCGAAGGTCCAGTATCGCTGCAGGGTTTCCATCCGTTTCAAATCATTGAAAGAAATTAACAAAAAATACAAATCTTTTAAAAAAGAAATCGGACTCAATTAGTGCTCTATATTTCTAATTTACTCAAAGATTATTAAGGTGTACTTTTTTTATTTGAAACATTTTTCACTCACCAACCGTGGAAGGCTGATCCTCTAATCAAGGATCTATGAATGAAATATAAAATGTCGCAATAAAAGTTATTACCTTTTTTTACTTTAATTGGATCGAATATTATATGCGCTATATTCCATTTATTTCCTTCACAATTCATATCTAAGTACGTTTCCTCAATTTTCAATACCTTCAGTATACTTTAATTATTTAAATATATTTTCAGTACATTAAATACTTTCATTATCTTAAATATATTTTGAATTTTCAAATTCTGTGTTCTTTTTTAAAATATTTCAAATATTGTTAATTATCAGATATTTAAAATATGGTGTACATATTTTGGGTAGTTGTTTCCCCCTCGATAGGAATATACCCTTGCCAATCCCAAAATCAGAAATTACCAAATTTTCTTTGATATATGAGAGCTAGAAAATATTCAACCATCTCCCAGTGTGCTATAGGGCAATAACAAATTTTAAAAAATCAGAAAATTAGTTAAAGGAGTACTTCTGCAAAGAGCCTACTATGACTTAAGAGAATATTACAATGATGCATTTTAACTTTCAGTTTTTCCGATGCGCACTTATCTGTGATGGTTTATTTATTTATTATCTACAATGGTTTAAATGTTTGTCTTATTTATGTGTATTCGATTATGTACATATGTTTTCACCTATACAGTTATAGTTCATTGAATTTCATAATTTCAATATACTTTAACAATTTATGAAGTTGCACTATCTTTGTCAATAAAGATTCCTTAGACAATAAAGCATATTTTATTTATTGATTCAGTGAAAAAAGTACAATTTCAAAACAAAGAGGTAGAAGGATAAATTTCCTTGCTTGTATCTTTCCAATTTTGCATACCCTCAATGTATTGCTACACATAACATTATTCTCTATTTCGATGAATTTATAATTCGGGTTCCGGCTATATCAGCGGATATCTGGTTACAAATCCACTTCGTTTTTATTCGAACGACCGAACAGTATGGATCAGCGTTCCGTATGACGAATCTAGTGACCGTTTCTGATGCAAATTAGGCGAATGTATTGGAAAATCGTTTTTTTCCATGTTTTCCTTTGTAAACCCCAGCCAGTCTCGAAGTTGAATTGCTTGACGGTCAGAAATTTTTTCTAGGTGGGTAAGCTAGTTTTCAAAACATGGAAAGTCGATGAAATCTGAAGTGAATCGTTGGTCATATTGGGCAGTTGAATGTCCAACCATATGACAATTATTTCACAATAGTATATAATGCAACGATCATGTAATGATGGTTATCAATACACGAGCATCAACCGGGATACGAAACGAGCCGAAGGTGGATACGCTTTTTATCCACACCCGATAAATAGTGATGAACTACAATTATTATATTTATATTTGTATTGCACACAATAATACTGATTAAAGGCATTTCTTTGAAAAATTCTACAAGATTGTAGTTGATGGTATTACATCGGGAAACAAAACGATGAGAAATAAAGTGAGGATCGAAAGTCAATAAAAAAAAAGATTACTCGAGGCCGGAATCGAACTCACGCCTCTTCCAACTAGTCCAACTTGATTATATAATCTCAGCGCCTTAGACCGCTCGCCTACGGAGAGCTTAGAAAAAATGGTTGAAAACATAAAGAAATGAATGCATGCATTTGTCAAATGGAATATTTAATCATTCTAACTGTATTTCCACCGGTGAAGGTGTCGAAGGTAATTCTTCCATATCGCTGGTATCAGACATTTTGTTATGGTTATCGAAGTTTGGCTATATTCTTCAAAAATTCAATACCTATACAGATTTTGACTTGACGAACGTCGAATGCAGAGCATGCACATCATGCTTGATTGAAAAATAATGGGTTTCTACTGGTTGAAAATCTGTAATATAATGGAAAATTTGTATCGTAATGGATTTCATTATAAAACGGGTTGTGGGCATATAAGTATATTATTAGAGTACGGGTGTAGATAATAGTATATTATCAAACAATGATGTAATTATGGTTATTAATAATATATTAATACAAGCATTAACCGAGGTATGAAAGGAGCCGAAGGTGAGTTTCGTATGGTTCATTCGATTGTATCAATAACCATTACAAGAGAGTTGCATACGCTATTTTCTCTTCACCCGATAAATAATGAAGAAATAAAAAACTATGTTCATATCTGTATTGGGGGTCCCACTGATATGGAAGTGAAAGTGAATATTTACATTTATTTCATTATTACCAGTCTGAATAGAGTACAATAAAGTATTGAAAATGCTGATTTCATACTACTGAATTTTAAATGTAGGCTTCCACGACTGAAGTGGATTTTCAATCGATAAAAAATCTGTGTCATAATGGGAAATCTGTGTTATAATGATCATTATGGTACAAATTTTCCATTACGATACAGATCTGTTCCAGATTAGATCCCATTATCAAACGGATTATGGGCATATAAGTGTATTATTATACTACGTGTGTAAAAAATATTATAATAATGAATTCATTGATAATAATTCATATAATTCTCAATAAATTATATCAAATTCATTTTGCATTATTTTTTTCGTTAATCATATTCATACCCATTCACCTAGAAGTTGCGAAAACATTCATGTAAAACCACTGAGGACAAATTTTCAGCAAAATGTTATTTTCCATAAAGGTCTCACAATATATAATAATCTTCCAATTTGCCTTAAGCATATTTCTATTTGAAAAATGGTATGTATGTTTTTAAGTGAATTATGTATTCAATTATGTATTTACTTGATAAGATGTCATATAGCATATTTGGTGATAATAAACAATTAATATTATCACATCCTTCCTCAAACAAATATTGCAGGTTAGGTCTACTTTCTAATGTCAAATCAATAAAATTCCACGATAGCAGGTCATCGAAACACCATGGTCCGCTTGAAACGATTTACTGTGTGACGTCATCGTACACTGTTGCCTCAAATATTCATCGACCTAATCGAGTTCAGCTAACCATGTCATCGGTCATCGTGGAAATGAAACTATGAAACAGCTTTATGATATAATGATTAAAAATGGGAGAAAACTTCACCTTGTAATTATAGACCAATTGCATTGCTGTCTATCATTTCCAAAGTCATAGAAAAAGCAATCAATATGAAGCTTGTCAAACATCTAGAGAAATCAGGAATAATTTATGATCGAGAATACGGATTTCGCCATCACAAATCAACCAGTGACTAATTGGCTTGAGATTCTCATATTTGGCAGCATTCAATTGAGAAATTCGGAGGAACGATGGCAGTTACACTCGATATTTCAAAAGCGTTTGATCGAGTTTGGCATCGGGGTCTCCTTTCTAAACTGCCGTCATATGGTTTTCTTCCTCAGTTGTGTGCTTTGTTGAACAGTTTATTGTCTAATTGGTCATTGTATGTGGTTGTTGGTGGAGTATCATCTGATATTCTCCCAATAAATGTAGGTGTTCCACAGGGTTCTCTTCTGGCGCCCACTTTGTTTCTGCTTCATATCAACGATTTGCTAGAGAAAACATCTTGTTCAGTACATAGTTTTGCGGACAACAGTATTCTCCATACTAATTTCTCCTCCAGAGTCCCTATACCAGCTCGAGAAACAAAAAATCAAAGAAACATTCACGTCAATAAAATTAACGACGACTTGGTAAAAATAATAAAATGGGGTAAGATGAAGTAGGTGGAATTCAATGCTACGGAAACACAGGCATGTCTCTTCTCGAGAAAAGCTGATCTATCATCATCTAGTATTCAGATGTCAGGAGTAACTATTCCTACAAAGTATCTCGATGCTAGGAATTACGATCAGTGATAATCCTCATGGGAAAACCATGTGAGATTGATCCATAAAAATGCTTCCCAGAAACTTGGATTTCTATTTCGTGCGAAGAAGTACTTCACTTCTGGTCAGCTTCTAATAATCTACAAGGCTCAGATACGATCAGTCTTGGAATACAGTTCTCATGTGTGGAGTTCGGAACCGAAACATTCATTAAGGCTTCTCGATTCTATTCAGAGAAAGGCAATTGGTCTTGTTGGTGAGGTGTCTCTCTTCTAGACATTTTCACGGTCGGTGCTCTTGTGAATTGTTATCAATCGTTCCGCCCTTGGCAATATGTACTCGGTTGACTCGACGAGTACAGAATTCCCACCCCTTTGTTGTGATTTTGAAGATCTGTCGAACCTCTCTTGCTCAGGGATCTTTTTTTCAATAGAACAGCTGAGCTTTGGAATTCCTTGTCGAAAGAGTTCTCTCCTGAGAAAAAAACTGAGAAACTCTGAGAAAGTGAATGTTAATTCGTACCTACTGTCCCTTGATTCACGCGGAATTCTTCAATACGGGGCTTTCCTTTCGTGTAAATCTGCATTTAAAAAAAAATTCACGTAGATTAGGTAAACTTGCATGATATTACTTTTGGTGAAACCCGGCCTTATAGAATTCTGGAATTTAAAATTCAATAAACTTCGAATTGTCCTCTCAAGGTTCGCTCGGAAGGAAACAATTTAATTCCCCCCGTTATACTGAAAACTGAAACTACATTACAGCACACAAAGTCATCAAATATTTACAGTAGTTTTCGGATTCAAGACGGGCCACCGGTAACGGAATCCAACGCGGAGATATATCCGACCCGAAAACATATTTTCAACGGGAAAGTCACAACGCATATTCGTTATGTACGGCACGATCCGATTCGAGTGGTCACCAAACCAGGAAATGTCCACAAAGGAATGAGAAAATGGATCGAATGTCGCCTGGAAACGACTCTATTCCATTGTTTGAACGGCACGGTATTATACAGGACTCTGTCGGAGCCGCGCTGTCCGAAATTGGGATGTCTCTACGCGTTTCATTTGTTCTGGTGTTGACGGCTTGTTGCTGGAAAATTGGATTGTTCGAAAATAGACAGAGGTATATTGGACACTATTTCCAGTTATAATGCGGAAAATATCAGTTGATTTTCATTTCAGAGAAAGGCAATCCGTCTTGTTGGTGATTCTTCGCTCACAGTCCTGCTCACTTCATTAGAACATCGTAGAAGGGTCGGAGACTTGTCTCTCTTCTATTGATATTTTCACGGTCGGTGCTCTTCTGAATTGTTATCAATCATTCCACCCTTGGCAATAGGGAAAAATATCGACCGATGAGGGCGCTGGTGGTGGTTAAACTATGTCCACCATTTTGAAATAGTTACCTTGTTTACATTTGTGAAATAACGCGCCAAACTGAAATCCAGTCATCAGTTGCCCTCGCTAGACAGGATTTTGATGTTTCTTTTGCTATATTTTCATTGTACGAAATTTTTCTCGTGAAGGTTAATATAAATGTGTTCATGATGCTTTGAATAGCCGCACAATACCATTCATTGGAGGTGAACATAGATGCATTGTGTTTTAAAATCTAATGATATTTGTTCCAGGACATTTTTTAGTTTTAGTGTAGTGTTAGTGAACCAAAGAGGCTTTTATTAGATGGATGATGAAATGCGCCATAACTTCGCCTAAAAATAGACAAACAGACTCACCAGGTAACAAGAAATCATCTCTTGTGAAATGCAAGTAACACACAGTGAAGCCGCTCTAGGTGGTGATTTATGCACTTTCAGTTCAATTTTCCAAGCCTTGTACCTGTCTATTTTCTCTTTCAATTCATTTTCCGTAATGTTTCCCACCAGAGATGTATTTCTCTTTGGAAACGTGTGAAAAGACAACTTTGGATTTCGGTTCCTAGAGTTGCGGCAACTTGGCACCAAACACTTTATACGGCTCACTGAGCGATCTGCACCCATGATTGTTTGTTATTATTAATTGAAAAAAATCACAACTTCAGATGAGATTTCCTTAAAAAACACCAAAGAACTCAATGAATTCACACACATAAAATGGAAGCCGTTTGTTTGTGAAATTATAGTAGTGCGTTATATTTCCGCCAGACGTCGCATATAGTTATGAACTTCCCAATATCTACACGGAAGACTCGACTCGAGTACAGAATTCCCACCCTTTTGTTGTGAACTTGGAGACCTGTCAAACCTCTCTTGCTCAGGGACCTTTTATCAATAGAACAGCTGAGCTTGGGAACTCCTTGCCGAAAGTGGTCTTTCCTGAGACTCATAAACTTAAACGATTCAAAGTGAATGTTAATTCGTATCTCCTGTCCCTTGATTCACGCGGTGTTCTTTGAACATTACAGAACTTCCCTTCTGTGTGAATCTGCATATGAAAAAATTTGCAATTCAAATCAGTAGTAGTAAATCAGAAATTACCAATATCAATTCAGATCTATCAACTGTTTTCGAATGCAACGTCGATTTCGATTCAGATTAATCAACTGTTATTCAAACAATATCAATTGTGATCGAGATTAGCCAACCAATATCAGTTGTAGTTCAGATTTGTCCACTGTTATTAAGAAAATATCGATTGTAATTCAAATTGATCGACTATAACTAAGAAAATATCGAATTCAATTCAGAAATTCACAAAAGAATTGAAAACATACTTGGATATTTTATATTAGTGAGGTGTGATAAAATGTAGCTGAAACTGTTATATAGTAGTCGAATAGGAATCTATCGAATGATAACTCAACTGAACTGAACCTGAAAAATCAAATTATGTAGTAAAATAGGGAAATATATTCAACAGCAAAAATATGAACGAGTAGGGTGTATATTTGTATATAAAGGGAGTAGCATGAAAACAGGAAAAAATTGAAACAAAGATTAGTTACTTTATTAATTATTAGTTCAATGTAGTATCTATATGCCAATGTGGTCACATTGCATAGAGATTGTCAACTAATAGATATTATAATTATATATACAGAAATTATTAGCTGAAATTGAGATTAGTCAACTGTCATTCAGAAAATATCAACTGTAATTCAGAAAATATCAATTAAAATTCAGATCAGTCAACTTTAATTCAGAATTAATCAATTGAAAAACAGGTTAGTCAAGTAGAATCCAGTTTTCAAATGTAATTCATATAAGTCAACTGTAACTTTACTGTACTATTTTTCTTTTTTTTTCTTCACGTTCGCCCAATGAACGGAATGAAAATAGCTCATCTGAATATCCGATCTATATTTACAGGATTTCAGGAATTCAGGGAGATTGTTATTGATAACGATATCGATGTCATGTTATTGTCTGAGACATGGTTGGGCTCAGATCATGAATCTGATAAGATAAAAATTCCTGGATATACTTTTTTTCGTAAGGAAGAGCCGGCAGGGCTGGAGGAGTTGGAGCATATGTAAAAGGGTCGGTGAGTTGTGAAATTCTGAGAATTGATATGATTATGAAGAGTTCTGTTGAATTTCTCTTATTGAAAACCAAAATGAAGGATAAACATTGTATAATTGGCGTTTTTTATAGGCCGCCTAATGCTATGGTAGGTGATGTAATTGATGACATGGACAATATATTGTCTATGACGGTGCACACTGTGGACTGGATGGCTTGTTTAGGAGATTTCAATGTAAATTGCTTCAATTTAGATAATACCTTAATACATTGCTTTGAATCATTTGGTTTCTCACAAATAATGAATGTTGCAACTAGATCCACAAATACATCAAGTACATTACTAGATCTTATATTCGTATCAGAAACTGACATGGTAAATACATTCGGGACCTTACATGAACATGGGATCTCGGATCATGAAATGACATTTGTAGAAGTGAATTTTCCAATTAATCATAGAGAACCACAGTTCATCACTTATAGATGTTTTCTTGATTTCAATATTTCTAATCTCCTTGATGAACTATATGAACTTCCTTGGCACAATATCATAAATATGACAGATCTTGATAAAAAAATCGAACTTTTCAATGACTCCATCCTCTCCGCTTTCAATAAAAATGCTCCTGTTGTTCAAAGAAGAGTTACCAAAAAATCAGCGCCCTGGCTCACTGAAAACCTCAAAATGTTAAAAAAAGAAAGAGATAGGGCACTGCATAAGTTCAAAAGAACTAATAGTAAAATAGATTTCGAAAATTACAAGGTGCTAAGAAACTATACTCTTTCTGTAACTAGATGTGAGAAAAAAGCTTACCTGAATCAAGTGTTCCAAATGAAAGATTCTAAAACCTCTTGGAAAACTCTGAAAAACCTAAGTGTATGCTCAGGCCGTAAAAGCTCTATTCCTGAATTTTTATCTAACCCTAACGATTTGAACAATTATTTTTCTACCTTTCTGCAGAACGTATCCAATATTTGTGATAATAAAATTAATTTTTACAACAACTCAGTTCATGATCCCTCAATCAAATTTTCGTTTAAACTAATAACCGTCGAAGAAGTTAACACATTTTTACATAGTATCCGTACTAATGCTTTTGGAGTTGATAATATAAATGCAAAAATGTTAAAGTATTGTAGCCCTTTTATCGATCGATACATTGCCCACATAATAAATTGCTGCATTGAAAAATCTTACTTTCCAGTGCTATGGAAAACCTCTGTTGGTATACCGATCCCAAAAAAAAGTAACCCCAAGGACTTTTCTGATTTGAGAATTATTAGTCTGCTTCCTGCAATATCAAAGATTAATGAAAAATTTTTATATTCCCAAATTTATGACTATTTTACTTCAAATAACTTACTTCCTGATTGCCAGTGTGGCTTCAGACCGGGTAGAAATAGTGAAATATCTCTAGCAACCGTAACTACTGACATATTTACTGCATGTGATCAAGGCTTATCTAGCACTTTGATACTGCTTGATTTTTCCAAAGCATTCGATACTATTAATCATGAGCTGCTTTGTGCTAAATTAAGATTTTATGGCTTTGATGAATCTTCAGCATTTCTTGTATGGAATTACTTTTTGAGGCGCTCTCAAAAAATATCGAATAATCGATCATAATCATCTACGCTTGACATACTTTCGGGAGTCCCCCAAGGGTCTATATTGGGACCTCTTCTTTTCATTATATACACAGCTGATATTCTGAAGAATATTCATAATTGTAAAGTGCAGGCTTTTGCTGATGATACACAGGTATATATCAGTTTTCGTACCGAAAATCTTGATATCGCTGAAGATATTATAAACAATGAATTGAATAAAATAAAAGAAATATCCAATGAGCACAACTTAAAGATCAATCCTGACAAATCTAAAGTACTGTATTTTGAAAACAGATATAATAAAATTCTTTTAAAAAATAATATGACACTGAAAATTGATAATAATATACTCAAAGCCAGTGATTCCGCTAGGAATCTTGGTTTAGTTATGGATACAGATTTAGGTTTCTCTCAACATATAAGTAATCTCGTCAGTAAAGCGTTCTCATCCCTCAAACTGATCTATAGTAATCGACACGTTTTAAGTATCAAAATGAAAAGAACCTTGTGTGAGAGTCTTGTTTTGAGCCATTTCAACTATTGCGATTTCATTTATGGTCCCTGTTTAACTAAAGATGATAGTAATCGGATACAAAAAGTGCAGAATAGTTGTTGCAGACTAATTTATGGAATACGTAAATATGACTCCATCTCCCATAAACTCAAAAAGTGCAACTGGCTGAACATGGAGAATAGACGTCAACACCACTTGGGTTCATTCACACATGGACTCCTAAACAAGCCTAACCCACCAGCTCTATTGCATAAATTCATTCCACGTTCTAGAATACATTCAAAAAATGTCAGAAACAGATCTGCCCTGACCATGCCTCAGCACAAAACTGCGATATTTCAAAGATCTTTTATTTTTAACTCCATTCGAATGTACAATCTTCTTCCTGACCAATTCAAGTTATATAACATAAATAAATTCAAATATAAATTGAAGAACTATTTATTACTCACACAATGATGTAACATAGCAAATTCTGTTAATTATATACATTTTACCCTTTAGTTGACTGCAATTATTCAGGCTAGTAAGTTTTCAATAATGTTTATGTGATGGTGATTAATCTGTATAACTTATCTGTTTACTGCGCCACTCAATTATTTTTGTAATCCACTAAGTACAGCCATTTACTAAAATTATCGTTTACCTAACTTTTGAACTTTCTTTTTCAAATCGGGGTTCAAACCCCTGTTGGTTGAGTAGAATAGCTCTGAGCTAGACTTCGCCAACACTTTCATTTCATTTGTATATCATATGTCATTTAATACAATAAAGACGTTCATTATTATTATTATTATTAATTGAGAAATTATCGATTTTGATTCGAGTCAATCAACTATAATTGAGAATATTATATCAATTGTGGTCCAGATAAAAGCAGATTAGTAAAATTATATTCAGAATTTATCAATTGTAATCCAGATAAGTCAACTTTGATTTGAAGAAGATTAAATATTATTCAGAAAATATCAATTGTGATTCAGAAATTATCAGTTGTTATTCAGAATAGTCAAATGCAATTGGGGAAATCGATTGTAATCCTGAAAAGTCAAATTCAATTCAGGAAATTTCCATTGTAATTCAGATCAATCAAGTGTTATCCAGGAATTATCAATTCGAATACAGATTAGTCTAATCCAGAAATTAACAAATGTAATTCAGATAACTCGAGTGTACTTGAAATATCGATTTTAATTCGAATTAGTCAACTGTCATTTAGAATATATATCAATTGTATCAATTAAGTATCGACTGTTATTAAAAAATATCAATTGTTATTTATATAACTCAACTGTGATTGTGAGTATCTGTTGTTCAGAAAAATTGTTTGACATCCAAATAAGTCGAATGTGATCCAGAAATTTTTATATGCAGATCAGATTAGTCAACTACAATTGAAACAATATTGATTGTAATTCAGATAAGTCTAGTTGAGAAAATATTTATTGTGAATCAGATGAATCAACTGCAATTGAAACAATATTGATTGAAAATCGAACGAGTCAAATGTAATTCAGAAATTACCAATTGTTATTCAGATTACTCAGCTGTATCATAAAAATATTTTTTCTTATCCTGATTATTCTGTAACTGTAATTCAGATAATATCGATTGTAATTCAAAATACTCGACTGTTATTAAGAAATATCAATTGTTATTTATATAACTCAACTGTGATTGTGAGTATCTGTTGTTCAGAAAAATTGTTTGACATTCAAATAAGTCGAATGTGATTCAGAAATTTTTATATGCAGATCAGATAAGTCAACTACAATTGAAACAATATTGATTGTAATTCAGATAAGTCTAGTTGAGAAAATATTTATTGTAAATCAGATGAATCAACTGCAATTGAAACAATATTGATTGAAAATTGAACGAGTCAAATGTAATTCAGAAATTACCAATTGTTATTCAGATTACTCAGCTGTATCATAAAAACATTTATTCTTATCTAGATTATTCTGTAACTGTAATTCAGATAATATCGATTATAATTCAAATTACTCGACTGTTATTAAAAAGTATCAATTGCTTTTCATATAACTCAACTGTGATTCAGATAATATCTATTACAATTCAGATTAGTCAATATTTATTTCGGTAATATCAATAATTAATATCTTCTTACCAAAAGCAAAACGAAGATTCAAACATTTCAGAACCTCATTTGAATCAAAATCGTTGCAGATCTGCACAAATTTCTGCAGAATGAAACATTTTCAAAATGAGTATTGATACTTTCCTCAAAAAAAAACCTCTTTAATATTGACATTAATGTATCAATTCGTTGTGTGTCTTTCATTGACCACATGATATGAAATACTTCCAATCCTTCCTTAATTACAGTTATTGGCTGATATACAATTCACCAATATGACTAAATCTGATGCTTTCTGGATTACAATGATTGTAAAAGGTGTAGTGGCATTGGTTCGATCTCCGATTGGAACATGTTAACAAGGTTGTTTCATAGGACGTCCAATTTATATTGTCGGACCGTCGATTTTGTGCATGATTCCACTCTCGATGGCCTCCATATACAGAGTGTCCAAGATAAGGATCCTAAGCATGGGAATCTCAGTACCTGTTGGAGATACAGCTTGGGTTAAATTAGGAAAAAGTTGTGTTCTTTAAAGCTTATTTACATGCCGTTCAGAAACTTGAAGAATTTTCATGGCCTGCTGAGATATTTGGGAAAAACGAGAATTTGAAAATATCGATTTTATTTTTTTCTGACTTTATTTGAAAAGATATCAAAAAACGAACTTTTTCATTGTCACTTTCAAAGTACTACACGACGGTATTTTTAGTTTCTATATCCGACCTTTCGTTTTCAAAAAACCATCATCAACTTTATTTTTTTAAATGGCCCGAAAATAAAGTACACCCTGTACCTGATTCCATTTTTTATTACAAATTCAACGATGTATCACATGTCATTGTTTTCTTTTTAGTTTGAGGGAAAATTGCATTTTTTCTATTTTTAAAATGTATTTTTAAGTTAATGATTTTTTTAAAGTAATGAAAACAACAAAGAAATCAACGCATTCTTTATTCAATTCAAAGGAGGTGTTCAAACAGGTTTCCGTTATTTTCCAAACATAAGTATGATCTTCTAACTGTAGAACTTAAAACATCACGTAACATCTCTGGTGTAATACTGTTAAATGCGGCAGTTACACATTCTCGTAACTGCTGTTCAGTTTCAAAAGAATGTTGGTAAACCCGGTTTTTAACAAAACTCCATATGAAAAAGTCCAGAGGAGTTAAGTTAGGGGACCGCGCTGGCCAAGACACTTCACCAGAGGTTCCAATCCACCTTCCAGGAAATCGCTGCGAAAGATAGTCTCGAACTTGTCTAGAATTATGTGCAGGAGCACCGTCTTGTTGAAAACAACAGTTATTGACCTGTGCCAGAGGTGAATTATCTAAACAGTCTTCTAAATAGTTTTGCAATAAATGATGGTATCGTTCGGCGGTCAAAGAATTATAGTAAAAAAACGGACCTAGTATTTTAGTTCCTAAAATTGCACACCACATATTAAACCCAAAACGTTCTTGATGTCTTGATATTTTCTTAACACGCGGATTTTGCTGAGCCCAGTAATGCGTATTGCGGCGGTTGAAGATACCATTATTAGTGACTATACTTTCGTCGGACCATATTATTTTTGAAGGGAAATTTGAATCTTCTTCACACGCGCGTGTATACCATTCGCAAAAATTTCGGCGCCGTTCGAAATCCCCTGGTTTAAGTCCTTGGCAAATCCTAAATTTATAGGGGTGATATCTATTTTTACGCAAAATAGAATGAGCTGTGGATTTGGCTACTCCTACATTATTTTCGATTTGCCTAGTTGATATTTCAGGGTTCTCAACAACTGCTTGTAAAACATTATTTTGGGCTTCTTCTGAAGATTCCTTTTTTCGAGATAAAACAGGCTTTTTAAATGAACCATATTCTTTTAAATTCCGAGCCAGCTCTAAGAAAATGGACTCACATGGCTGCTTTCTTTCTGGAAATATATTAAGATACATTGCTGCTGTATTCACAGTATTTTTGTGGCACAAAATGTAGCACGTTAGCATGTCAAACTTTTCTTCATGGGTATTATGCTCACCCGGCATATTCGACGATAATAACACAATATTATCTATTCAACAATAAACAATAATAACGACAACAGTAACAATAACTCTAAAAACAACAACTCGACAAACAGGCTAACAACAACGACAGGCTTGGTGACAGGTATTTACGTCAAACCATTCATTTGCAACGCCTACTTAAAGATTTTTTTTAAAATAGAAAAAATGCATTTTTCCTTTGAACTAAAAAGAAAACAATGGCATGTGATAAATAGTTGAATTCGTAATTAAAAATGGAATCAGATACAGGGTGTACTTTTTTTTCGTGCCATATAAAAATATAAAGCTGATGATGGTTTCTGAAAACGAAACGTCGGATATAAAATCTAAAAATACCATCGTGTAGTGCCTTGGAAGTGCCAATGGAAAAGTGTTACTCGTTTTTTGATATCTTTCCAAATGAAGTCAGAAAAAAATAAAATCGATATTTTCAAATTCTCGTTTTTCCCAAATATCTCAGCAGGCCATGAAAATTCTTCAAGTTTCTAAACGGCATGTAAATAAGCTTTAAAGAACACAACTTTTTCCTAATTAAACCTATGCTGTATCTCCAACAGGTACTGAGATTCCTATGCTTAGGATCCTTATCTTGGACACACTGTATAATCGGGTATGATCATGGGTTTTTTGTTGAAAGAATGGAAGTCCCTTCGAACCGAATTATGCGAGTCATATTCGGCTACAGCAGATTTTTCGGCTTGACCCAAACGACAATTTCATCTGTGCTCATTTAGACGAGTTTGGAAACTGAAGATCCCAATCTTAACGATTATGACCTCTGTTTACCAAGCAGGCACTTAACAAATTAATGTTTAACAAACACATTTAGCTCATGCCAAAGCTGGGCGTGATCAAATTGAAGGTTAATGAAATATATTGCTGTGACTTTTGAATGGAATTTCCAATGAAATTATGATTTTTTGTTAGTTTTTCATATTTCTCCTTTCAAACTGATTTTACTATCTGCTCATCTAGATGTCATCTTTTCCATTTTTGATCATTCGAATTTTTAGATTTACTCATTGACAGAATCAGTTTCATTTTTCTTGTTTGAATTTGAGTGCCTTATACTATTTATTATTCTTACCCAATTACTGGATAGGTTTGATTTGAGATATATATTTGATAATTTCACCGTATAATATTATTCCATCAATTATTATTTCATTGAGATTCTTTCGATCTAATAACTTTTGCAACAGGTCCCAATAGAGTCGATTATATTATGGACTATGGAAGTCCGAATCATTACCACTCAATATTACTCAAAAAATACTGAAGCTGATGGCTTTCTATGTCAAATTCTTTCAACCTTGGTATCTCTTTCCGTTCTTTCAGATGGCTCTTCCGCACTGCATTCTTATCGAAATAAACACGTAGTCATTTATACTGTCAGGAAAGAAGAGGAAATTGTCTCCTTCCTTGGGGGTACAAAAGCTCATATACTCTTTGTTATAACAAGGATGTAATCAGTTGGTGATAACAATGAATACAATCATCATCAAATTACTCATTCATTCAAAAACGACAATCATTTATTGAAACCTATACTTGCACAATAAACATTCAGCATCACTGATTTTACATGTCCGAGGGCAGAATGGATTTACTGACTACCTCCACTTGAATCTGTTGTTTGTTTTTAATCACTGCAAAGCTTATTAGTTGATTTTCTCAGCCAAAGCCACAACACTTCTTGAATAAAACACTTGAAATGCTGGATATGAGGTTTGCCCAAACATTGAACGTGTATCAACCCATGGCAATGATGTGTGTCAATGTTGCGACCTCATAAAGAAGAAGGTTTTTCATTAAGGGCTTTTATACAACAATATCTAGAAATAAAAATCATCTCACCTCCTCCGCAATCCAGACACTCCCGCTGTGCCTCCGGCGTCCCTCCCCCGCTGACACCACTTTCTGTAGGAGCACAAGTCGGCCTTGAAACCTCCAGAACCGACGGATTATAGTCCATTTCTTTCGCGCACTCGGAACTCCCAGATTTATCCGAACAGTTAGAGCCAGCTCCAATCGCTCGCACAGTGTCATTGTCCCAATTTCCGCAGTCCACTCCATTTACCTCGAACGTGTTTCCTACATCGTTTGGAGGCATCGTCGATGCTTGGGCGGCTATGATGATCAGGACGTGAGGAAAGACAGAGGAGAATCGCGGCATGGTGGTCCGGCAGTGGTGGTAGCGGTGGAGCGTTTCACCTGAAACAAATTCGTGGAATTAGTACAGGTAATAGGGAGCCAGCTACTCGTGTCCATAATGCATAATTAGGCAGGAGTAATTTTATTTCATAGATAGTTGCAGTCAGAGCTGTCAAAGATACTTTGGAAAAGTATCTAGTTACTACATAAGTTACTCTTCGAAAAAATGTCAAAAGATACTTTGGATATCTAGTTACTCTTTGAAAAAAGGAACTTGAATACTTATCTTAAGTTACTTTTCAAGATACTTTATAAGATACTTTTTCAGTTACTTTGTAATTTGTACAAGGTGTCTCAAAAGAAATTTTATATTCCAAAAATCGATAAAAAATAAGGTAAGCCAATTATCGATTTTTTTATTAATTATTAAAATACACTCTTTGGGAATTTATTTGTTAAAAATAATATCGTCCAAACGACATTATTTTTAACGCATTCATTCAATTAAAGACTAAAATTTCTGATGACCGATTGACAGGTAAGCTTCGTGATGGTTCCGTTTCGTGGCGAATAATTTGTTTAATTGCGCCGGATCTAAGATACTTTTCAGTATCTAAGATACTCTTCAGTATCTAAGATACTTTTGAGTATCTAAGATACTTTTTAAAGTTACAAGATATAGTTCCTTTTAAAAATTAATCAAGATACTAATTACTTTTTACCAAAACAAAAAAGTAACTAAGATACTGTATCTTAGATACTTTAAAGTAACTAAGTTACCCTAAAGTAACTAAAATACTTTTTTCTGACAGCTCTGGTTGCAGTCTGACGTACTTAACCTAAGAACACAAAATACTTACAAAAATGGCGAACGGAAGTGCCGCCATTTTGTAAAAAACCGTTTGGGCCTATATCTCCGTAACCGTGCACTTTAGGTCCACAATTATAAGGTCCTTTTTTTATAGATAATTAAATTTCCTATCTTTTTATCCAATAATTTTTTTCGTAGCACTTACCGTTCACGACTCATATTATTATTACTTTTTGTTTATTCACTTTTTACAGATATCTCTTTAAATAATTGTTTAAACAATAAATTGTTCATGATAAAACTTTCAAATAGAATAATTTTCTACAACTTTTATTCAAATTTTTTTCCTCTAAAGTTAATATTTTCGAAGTTACAACGCATTAATTTCAATCGTCTTGTATTTGGGAGATCAACTAGAGTGCATTTCATGCAAATGCAGAACTGGCTGTGGCAGAGCCTGTGGGTGCCAAAAAGCAGGATTGGACTGTACGGTAATCTGTGAGAACTGCACAGGGGAAACGTGCACTAATCAGCTGAAAGTATTCGTCAACAACACAGAATTGTGCGACATCGATGAAGATATTGGTGATGATTCTGACGACAAATTGATAGAGGCGTTACAATCTTTATATGCCACTGACGAAGATAACGAAGAGGAAGAGGAGAATGTAACCAACATCGAAAATTCACCACCCTCGAAACGCCAAAGAGTCAGAGAAGACATATGATTAATTTTGGTGTACATTTGTAAAAATAAATTTCACATATATTCTTCAATAAATATTCCATTTTTTTATTTGCGTGTTCAATTATGGCAGTAGTTTGCAAATTATTTATAGTAATATTTAATTGTATGAAAGAAAATGCAAAGAAAGAATTTTAATGGGCATTCGCTATTTCTTGCAGGTAAGAACTTGAATTATCAATTATTCATTGAATCAAAAAAATTCTAAAATTCATATTTTTTTTTATTATGTATCGGATTCGCATCATTACGCTATGCATACTTGGTTCTTAATAACCTTGTACTCGGTAGTACAACATTGAACGCGTTGTACCTTCAAAAATATTTACTCTAAAGAAAAAAGTTGTGAATAAAAGTTGTAGAAAATTGATCGATTCAAAAGTTTCATCATGAACAATTTATTGTTTAGACAATTATTCAAAGAGATATCGGTAAAAAAGTGAATAAACAAAAAGTAATAATAATATGAGTCGTGAACGGTAAGTGCTACAAAAAAATTATTGAATAAAAACGATAGGAAATTTAATTATCTATAAAAAAGATCTGGATAATTGTGGGCCTCAAGTGCACGGTTACGGAGATACAAGCCCACACGGGTTTTCACAAAATGGCGGTACTTCCGTTAGCCATTTTTGTAAGTATTTTGTGTTTTTAGATTGAGTACGTCAGACTGCAACTATCCATGCAATAGAATAACTCTTGCCTAATTTTGCAAAACAAAATCCTCTATTACCTGTATTAAATTGAAACTTTGGAAAAGTTTTTTGGGGTGGTCGGGAAGTTTGTGATAGACAGATAATTGGACGATGAATCTTTATTTTCAATAGGGAGTATGCATTATTCAATTACATCTTAAAATACGAAGACACATGAATGTATTACATATTACAACAAATTATTGTTCAAAGTGAAATGTATAATACTGAATACAAAATGCCAACATATAACGCGTGCTCTGAAAGACATCGAAGGATATGCCCCGTGTTTGTTTACTCTAAGGGTGTCAGTTACTCAAACATATTTTCAGTTCTAATTGTATGGATAATGGAAGAAGCTGTCAAACCTCCTTTAACTATCAAAACTACACCCACTGAAGTGTGTCATCGTATTCCAAGAGATGCAAACGTACATTGGTGTGAGATATCGTGATTATTTTGATCTAGAGAGAATTTCAATGTGAGATTTCTGCATTCGTATATAGTTCAAGGCGGATTCAAGCAAACATGTTTAACTTATGAATAACATATCAACTCATTTGTTCCGTAGTTCTTTGGGTTTTTAACCTACCACAATCTGAAAATATAAGAAATAATATTGGAATCTATACAAGGGTAGAAGGGCAGATTTTCAATCTACCCCGAAAAGTTGCTGCGTCTATTGAAAAACAGTTCTTTCTGAATAGAACAAGTCCAATTAGTCAGCAACTTCTCGTATAACTCAAATTTTGCCTATCAAAATAATAATAAGAATTGATATATCTGAAAATACTCATCTGTTAACGTTTCGGAAACTAAATCTGCTTCCGTTCTCAAAACTTCTAGGCAAATTCCTTTCCAAATGCAAATATCTCGTATAGACAATTTTCGTAATTGATATTTGCAAATTATTTCAAATTTGAAATAACATTTCGTACAACAAAAAAATATATAATAATAAAATATAATCTAAATATATATAAATCTCGTGTCACAATGTTCGTCCTCAATGGACTCTTAAACCACTTAACCGATTATAATAAAATTCGCACACCATGTGCAGTTCGATCCAACTTGAGAGATAGGATAGTTTAAATCTCAAATTATAGTCGCAATTTTAATTTATTGCTAATTATTTGTCTGTTATTATTTGACAGTCACAATTATCTATTAACTCCAAATGATTCTAACAGATGTCGATACCTTTCGACTGGGTTGAGTGAGTAATCAATAGATGGCGCTGCTGAGCCCATCAGTTGGCAGAACAAATTGAATCAAGATGTCGATACCTTTCGACTGGGTTGAGTAAGTAATCAATAGATGGCGCTGCTGAGCCCATCAGTTGGCAGAACAAATTGAATCAAGAAATCCGGCTCGAAGAATCAGGACAGCAGAAGGTCATACACAACCACAAATGGTTTAGATTTGGAAAATCCATGTTTTTCTCATGGGCAACTATATGTTGCGTGTTCACGTGTTGGGAAACCGTCGAATCTATTTGTGTTAGCTAAAGACAGGTTAACCAAAAACATTGTGCACCGATTGGTGTTAAATTAAATTGAAATTGATAGTATTTATAATTCAAAAAAATAGATATTAATGTTTAAAAGTTTAAGACTGTCTGCCTTGCCTACCTCATTCATGAGTTTGAGCGTCACATGTTATTTACTGTATCATACTGTAGTATACTTATATTTGTTATAAAATTAAATGGAAATAATAAATCTGATAAATTTTTATTTTGTACCTATTGATTTCTGCTTAATATCAAGTGTAAAAACATTTTAATTAATTGTGTTCAACGTACTCCCCCTTCAAATCTCAATCCAGTGAATTTGTATACCAACATCAACATTTTCGTCTTTGTTCGTAAATAATTTCATTGTACTAAAGGGTTATAGTAGTAGAAAGTCAAATAAGGAGATCACCATATTTTTTTACAAATACCATCTGTGTGAAAAAGCATAGTGGACTCCGTGACTGATGTTCTCTTATTGTTCCTCTTAGATTGTTTACTATAATGTGATATAACAAAAACTTTAGCCACAGCAACGCGTGGCCGGGTCAGCTAGTAATATAAAATAAAATATATAAAATTATAATTTGAAATAATTTGACAAATGTCAATCAGGAAAATTGTCTATACGAGATATTTGCATTTGAAAAAGAATTTGCCTAGAAGTTTTGAGAACGGAAGCAGATTTAGTTTCCGAAACGTTAAGAGATAAGTATTTTCATATATGTCACTTCTTATTATTTTTTTGATAAGCAAAATTCGAGTTATACGAGAATTTGCTGACTGATTGGAGTTGTTCTTTCCAGAAAGAACTGTTTTTCAATAGACGCAGCAACTTTTCGGGGAAGATTGAAAATCTGCCCTTCTACACTTGAATAGATTCCAATATTAATACTTATTTTTCCAGATTGTGGTAGGTTACAAACCCAGAAAACTACGGAACAAATATTGATCCACCACAAAATAATGACGTTCAAACAATATATCAAGTTGGGAATAAATTATCAGGATTAAATAGGGGAATTCGAACAAGTTCCTAGCTGAACTAAATTCCAATGTTTCAGCTCTTGCTTGAAAGTAGTGTTGGGTTATTTACAAGTCAAGTTGGCTTCAGTGTCGGTTTACAACTAATCTGACCCATACGTTTTATAATATACATCAAATCACTTCATATTCATCTGATATATTCAAAAAGTTGATGAAATTGTTAATGAGTGAACCTCAATAATATAATATTACGTACATTATTACGATATAGACGTTATATAGGAGATTTGGTGAAATTTGAATGACAAATGGTTATGTATTGGATCTGATTCGGTATATTATTATAAACTGCTATCTGCATTTGTTATACAAATTCATGGTGGGGACTCGAATATATCATAAAGGATGTTGATTACCTCGCAAATTTCACATTTCTTTCAACAATGGTGAAGCGTTTTGATTATAACGTGACGATAATAAAGATTCAAGAAAATAATATTTGAGACAGATTTGGATTTTATTCCCATTCCCTTCGTTGGAGAATGGCATAGTAATACTATGAATTGCCTCGTATAGTTATATAATCAGTAGAGAAAAAAATACTTGCCATTCCTATAAAAGTGATTCCCACCACCAATCCCAAAAAAAGAAACTGCATATTCTTTGAGGAACTATTTTTCGGCGATTTCTCCTTCGAGTAAAATAAATTGAAAAAAACTATGAAAGAAGTAGAATTGAGAAATTTTACGAACACACTTTGTTGATAGATACATGTATATCAGTCAAAGAAGTTCAATTCATCCACAAAAAGGAGGGAAGACTATTTTCCTGTCCATATAGATTCGTCGTTTTTCGTAAATGAGTCAAACTTCTTTTGATTATAAAAGCATATCTATCAACAATGATAATTTGTAAAACAAATGCTTTACGTTTTTTATAGATTTGTATTTTTTTTTATTTGAAGAAGAAAAACAAAATATGCATATTCTCTGATATTTCCTTACAGTATGTAGTGTTCAACATATATTATTGAAAATAGTTTCCATAGTAAACCAAGTAAATTTATTACGAATTTCAGAGCACCATTTATTCATAGGTATATGAAATTATTTTTTCATTATAATTACACGAGAGTTTTTTTTTATCGAAGTGAACTGGACATTTCGATGAGAATGTTGTGGCCTGGCAACTCTACGAAAAAAACTGCCTCTTAAAAAATTACGAGTCTGTAGGACGAGTAAATTTTTCTGTCAGTTTTTTGAGTTAATTTCTCGGAAGCCAACTAAACTCGAATCATAAATGTCAAGTTTTCTTCGACAAAAAAATCTCGAGTGTAATTCGGTACGACAATTTAATGAATACAGTTTAGATTATTCAATTCAACGGAAAAGTACAATTGTTTAAGACACAATTCTTATATTTCATTTTCACAAATCAGATACACTCTTCTGACAACGCAAATGAAAAATTGACAAAGACTCTGTCAAAGATTTGTTTACAATTCTAGTTGCCATGTTTTCAAGAGTTAGGTCGCTGAAAAACTTAGGGCAAATTTTTTTCGCTGTCACAATGACAAGATCACTGCGGCTTATGGTATATTTTATACATGAGTTAAATTGTCAAATTAATTAATACCTGTCAAATTTTTAACGATTTGCGAAATCATAGTATGTTTTTTTCGTGATAAAAGCCACATTCCTGGACTCTGTGTTGCTAAATCTCGGCTTGTGCCTCTACTAAGCCATATTCATAGTCGTCCAGGAATCTTAGGCTTCTCCCACCTGGTAAACAATCTATTCATGTACTGTCTGAAAGGCATTTTTTGTGGTGGATGAATGTTTCCTTCATATTTTTTTTCATTTAGTTACCTTCCACATCTGAAAATATCAAGATTTAATATCAAAACCTTCATAAGTTCAGAAGGGCAGATATACAGGGTGTAACTGAATAAATGTAAAACATTCAAGGATGTGATTCCTCATCGAAAAAAAGATAGGATCTTTCATATAAAGAAACTTCACAGGAGCATCCCTTGTTAAGATACAGCCCCTTAAAGGGGGTACATAAAATTTGAAGTAACAAATTAAGAACAGAACAACAAACACAATTAGTATTAATTCAATTTCGAAATTTCACAAACTGACAGCGTCATACCAATTCAATTGTCACTATCGCTAATAGCGACCTACTAGATAGATTAGTTTCGTATTTTCGCATTTATGACGATGTATTTCTGTAGTTGTTCGTAAAATAATTTTTTGCTGCGAACTGGTTTATTTTGGGCAAAAACCCAGAAGACATTTTTTATTCAGATTGAAAAAGGCTATCGTATATAATTTTTAAATGGTAAACAAATAATAAGAAAAAAGTTACATTGGAAATAAATTTTATGGGTTGCGTTTTCCACCCCTTACAACCATGAGGTAAACCAAATAAATCACTGGCTAAGAAGTGTCTTTTTGGTAGTACAAAACGTCAGATTAATTTTGATATTGTAACTTCTTCAGTGCTTGTGAAAAAAATTATTATACAAATTTTATGCACCCCCTTTCAGGGGCTGTGTCTCAACAGGGGATGCTCCAATGAATTTTCTTTATATGAAAGATCCTATCTTCTTTTCGATGAGGAATCACCTACTTAAATGTTTTACACTTATTCAGTTACATCCTGTATAATCTATCCCGAGAAGTTATTGCATTAACCCTCAATTGAATTGATGAATAACTATTATTTTTGGCTTTTATTTTTCATCTCAATATCATGTGTCCTACAATCAGTACTTTTCTCCTTCAATTACAGAACTCCAAACACCCCTTATGCGAGAAATATTTTCCACTGATTCATTTCCACTGATTCAGAAACTTAAAATTTATTCGTTAGTAACACAAATGTTTTTATCTGCAGAATGTGCATTAGTATGTTGAATAATTACTATAGTCACAACTGAGATGACAATGCAAAAACAATACTTTCAAAAGTAATCCATAGCGAAAGCAGCATAAAATTAAAAGACGAAACATTCGTGATAACTAAACTCGAAGTGACAATGAATAGCTAGTCCCCCAGACTTACAATAGGACAAAATTATTCATACACAAAAAACAAGTACTCGTAGGTTCATATTCTTCCCTCCCATGTAGTTGTTTTTTTTTCATAATGAAATACTCATGTAGGTATGTGGGTATCTAGTTGTTAATACATATGTATTATTAACTGTATTATCATAATTTTTTAATATATCATATTTTTGACTGATTGAAATGATACTAGAGATCTAAAAATATCAAAATGTTCTAAACGATTATAACTAAAAAATGTTAAAAATACCACGAAGTGTTTCGCTATACAATAGCATTCTCAAACAGGACAATCCTGCTCAAGAAAGCTGTGATATTTTTTGGTTAATATGGATTCTCATCAAACATCAGCCAGTTCAAATCAATACAGAGATTATGCAATCATGTCACAAAAATCTATTCAGATGTTGACCAGCCTAGCGCTGCGAATGTAACTTAAATTTTCAATAGAGAAGTTTGGGGAACTTTTTATTAGGAATGGAAGTTTGCCGATATGCTGACTCTACCGCGATAAATTTTCATTTTCAAATAGTCTTGGACGGAAGAGATAGTCGGCACTGAATAAATCTCTATTTCAATATTGTGTCTACATATTTGAAACGAATAAGAGCTTGAATCATCCTGATATTCAAGTTTTATTTGAAACGAATAAGAGCTTGAATCATCCTGATATTCAGTTTTAAATGATTTGCTTTCTGTCAGAGTCGAAGGGTTTATATACTTCTATAGAAATATATATAGAAAAACGACATAGGTATCCAAAATTCAATGGTATCATTATATGCGATACGAGTACAGAAGATCGAGTTATTTTCTTTTCATCACTAATTTTGCAATTTGGATCAATTGAAAAAGTGATTTCTTACAGATTTTTGACATATCTGAATGAGATTTATATAAGTTTGTACTATTTGATTTTGAATTTGTTTCCAGTTTGCCAATTCTGCTATTGATTCTTTCTAGAGTATCCATTAGAGTCTCTTTATCAACAATATTTGATAATAAAAACTCGTAATTTTTCTGTAGATTAGCATTTTCTGTTGTTAATAATCGTATGTTTTTTCTTCCTCTCGAATAATCTGGTCTTTATCTTTGATAGTTTCATTCAGTAAAAAAATTACTTCTTTCGATATTTGAGGCAACAATTTTATTTTGATCTTTTTCATCAATTTCATATGACCTAGTGTTCGAATTTTCATCATTATCTACTTCAAATACCTTGAATTGTGATTCCTGGTCATTATCAGAATGCTCATTGCCATTGGGATGATTCGATATCACAAAACGGTTATTTCTGGGAGATTCTTTTTCAGTAATATCTATTGATTTCTTCTTCTGGTCCATTTTTCCACTTTCAGGATTTTGTTCACTTCATCCCGGACTATTTTCAAAACTTTATTTCAAATTGTCGTACTGACATTCACCAAATGTCAAAAATAAACCTTCGTGAGTCGGAAATAAGTCTGCTATATCCAAAAATCGATCTGTAACTCTTGCGTGATGGTTCAGGCACAATTCAATTCAACTTGGAACTTTTTATGAATTCGTAATGAGTGTGTTATGATACTTTTTGAACTGGACGATTGCGTGTTTGTTTCATTTTATTTCTCCTTAAATTACAGAACTTCAAACACCCCCAGTGTGAGAAATATTTTCCACTAATTCATTACTACTCGAACCATTCCACTTCGTTATCTCAGATGTTGATTAATTAACAGAAACTTAAGAATTATTCGTTAGTACCACAAACACAAATGGTTTCCTTTACAGAATATTCATCAGTGGGTTGAATAATCACTTTAGTCACAACTGAGATGACAATGGAAAAACAATGATTGTATAAGTAATTCACAGCGAAAGCAGTAAAAAATTCGTTGGAAACACTAGTAACACAATCACAAGACGAAACATTCGTGATAACTCAACTCGAAGTTACAGTAAATAGTAAGTCCTCCAGACTTACAATTAGACGAAATTATTCATACATTTTTAGTATTATTACCTGTATTATTATAATTTCCATTCTGGACTAGACCAATAAGCTCCTGTATAACTGTTTTAATGCAATTGAGTTGATGATTATTCGATCGTTTGAATCAGAACTCTGGTCATTCACTATCAGCAACCAAATGATATTTGCTAGAATCATCTTTTTTTCTATTAGGCTCTAAAATTTTGACAACCACGTTGACAGATCACAACACGAGAGTGACGTGTCAAGACAAGATGATTTAAACTTGCCGGGAGAATTTTCACTTATTCACTCATTGATAGGGTTACTGTAATAGCAAGGATTAGTCTGGCTAAAATATAGTTCGACAGGTGTATATTGACTCGAAAAATGTTTCATCATGGGTCTCAATATTTTTATTTTCGCTTCTATTAGCTTTCATGTATGTTTGTGAAGGAAACTTTGAACGCGGTTTTGACCAATTTTGTAACGTCAGAATAATTTGGATTTCTGCATACTTATTGAGGATCAATGACGATGCAATGGTATGGAAAATTTGTCCTGATATCCTCACTAGGACCTTCAAAATTAACGAATTGTTTTTCTAGCGATCTTGAATTGAACGAAATTTTTGGCGAAGGTGCCAGTTTTCATTTATTGTTGAGACTTCACTCGTCATCAATTGAACTTGAATATTCACAATCCACAGAAAGATTTGCAGTTTCAAATGATAATTTATGCTTCTGTGAAATTTCTGACTTCGAGACGCTCTCAATGCTGCTCATTGGTCATAATAATAATCTATAGAAGCATAATAATCTTCAAAAAAAATAATAGTTTGAGAGAACCAAAATACACGAATCCATGAAAAACCTCACTGAAAATGTGAGATAAATAATAGTTGAAATGAACTTAAACACACGCATCTATAAAAAAATCTAACTAAAAATGAGAAATAAATAATAGTTTAAAAATATTAAACACGCTTTTGTGAAAAAATTAACAAAAAAGTAAAAAACATATTTTTCATCAATTTGAATTGAGAATAGTGTAAATAAAAATATATTGCGTTATCAAAAGAGTGGGACGCTTTTTGAGTAATCTATTGACACCATGCTTTTTTTTACATTACAATTTATTTTTTCATTTGCACCCTTCTCATTTCCAATTCAAAAACATGTATTTTCACTTTTTCAACATTTTTTTCCCAAGACCGTTTGTTTCAGATTTTTTGAATTCATTATTACTCATTCAACTGAATGATCAAAACATAATTTGAAGAATATTATTATCAACTAGCGACCCGCCCTGCTTTGTATGGATAAAAAAGGTTATTGTGGTTGTACAATACTGTTATACATTATGTTGATCTATCGGGTTCAGACAGCACAAAAAATGTGTTTATTCATGACATCACATTAGAAACCTCTGCAATATGTAATGAAGCCATTATTTTTAGGGCTAGGGTTTGTAAATAAAGTGTACCGACCTGGCTGATATGTTGTATATTGATTTCGTTTCTGCACTTCACAATTTTAGAATTGTATTTGATAGACAGTAAGGAGTTTTTCTATTTTGGTTCATGTTCATTGATAATGTTCAACCTTGAATAATATTCTCCGTGAACATTTCGATTTTTCATTTTATTGCGCTTGGTTTATTATTAAGTATATTAGTTATGTGAACTTGTTCGGTTTTCATGCTCATTGGTTGATTTATGTTTAGCATGGGAATGATTTTATGCCCATATAAACCGTATTATTCATTCCACCATCCATTATGTCCATTATTCGCTACGCCGTTTGAATACTTGTATTCGATATGCAGTTATGTTTTCTATTATTGTTTTGGGGTTCGCTTTATTTCGTATTGAGTAAGGTTTGATCATTCCTTCTATCTGGAATGAATGATGTATTGCAAATAACCTTGAGATATTACATAGGAAAGACTTAGAATTGTGTAATCATAATCTGGCATGTTATTTTCTAGGAAAACCTAGTAGTATTGGTAACCTGTAGAATTATTAGTGTGATCACAGCCCTTGATATAGATTATCAATATAGATTATCTCAACATAATGTCAAATTCTCGAATTTGAAATTTACAGGAAAGACACGAACACATTCAGATACATTCCAAATGACCCGAATCATTGTCCACAACATAAAATGGCGGCACTGCAATTCCTTGTCCACCGGTTGAACTTTTCCTTTGTGAAAAGATAAGAACGACAATAAAAGGAGAGTGATTAGGTACGTAGTTGAAGTGAACGGTTTTAGCCCAGAGATAGTTGACGAGATAATTAGAAAATGTAAATTTAAGGAAACACTCCGTAAATCTTCGACTTTTCGAAAGGATGAGAGAAATGAAAAGTTTGTAGTAATCCTATATGAACCTCAATACACTAGAGAACTTCAACAGGTATTCTATGAAGTGAATATGAAAGTTCGTATAAAACTTCTTACGAATTACAACAGCTTCTTGGCAACCGAAAAGATAAATTAGAAAACTCAAAAAGTCGGGAATTTACGACATCAGTTGTCAATATTGCAACAACAAATACATCGGTCGGAACCAACGAGCTATTGAAAGCCGTTTCAAAGAGCATGAAATACGGAAGGAAAGTAAAATCCAGTGTCGCCCAACACGCTCCAGACATTGACCACAAAATTGGTGAAAGCAATCTTGAACTGATCAAGCAAGGGTCAGTGTCCAGCTGGAGAATTTTATGACCTCACAAGAGCATTCTACTGTGTGAGTTCTCCACTTCTATTGAATAAAACGAAGTCCAATGGTGTAAGAGGTCCGAGCTTGAACTAGCTCGCTAGTTTTCTGCACAAGAGAAAACAATTTTTCTCTCTGACGCATAATGCTTTCAACGAAGAGCAATCTTACTATTCAGACAATGTAATCATTGACATGGGTGTTCCTCAGAGTACGATAACGAGACCTGTTTTGTTCATCTATTATATTAATGGACTTATAACTACTATTGATCCAGAATGGGCTTCAGTATTAGTCTAAGAGACGGCATAGAGGTCAACCTTCACCCATCTGTTTACCGGATGAAACGTACTTTTTATAGGGTCTCATAAATAGACAAAAACGCCTATAATGGCATGCCTATCAAAATGTGAACCAGACTGAATACAGTGAGATCCAAAAATATCCACCATATGGAGAATTTTTCATTATCGATTTTACAGGGAATTTTATTCTTCATAAAAATTGGTGTATCGATCAGTGTACGAAGGAGAACGAAAGAATTTTGATCAAGAATAAACTATCCTGGATGTGATTCCAAATTTGAATTTTGATTTCAATTCTGAACAACTCCATTGAGTGAACTTTTTGATCATGCCAAAAATGGGATGTGGTTTACATCTGATCAAAATTCCTATTTTTCGTTCTTCCATGTACACTGTTCGGAAATTCGAAATTTCGACAACTCACATGCAAGTATTCTGTTTTACACCAAATTTTCATGAAGAATAAAATTTTCTAAAAAATCGATAATAAAAAAGTTTTCCACATGGTGCAAATTTTTGAATCTCACTGTATATAGTCTGGACCACATTTGGAAAGCAAGCCATTATAGGCGTATTCGTCTATTTATGAAACCCCATAAAGAGTATGTTAAATCAGGTAAACAGATGGGTGAAGGTCGACCTCTATTTCGTCTCTTGGATTTACATTGTCTGCTGACGACAGCTCATTCATTGTCGCAGCTCCCAATAATTGTTCGTTGAAAAGAAAATGCGTAGAGGGATTGATTCATTCGGAAAACTAGTTCTAGAACAATTCCTAATGCCTGAACACAAAAAAGACAACTTTCATGAGATTCCATACTGCTCAGGATGAACATGATTCAGATTTATCCATTCCTTTCCTGAGTAGTAAATTGAATTGTATCTGCAATATATTTAGAACGTTATAAGTTAATAAGTGTATAAACTCAGGAACATCTGACAAAATGGTTGAGGCTTTCGCGGCCGAGGTTATTAGTATAACTACTTTTCTTCGGGCTTGAAGGCCGTCGTTCTTTGGAATTTCTTCCTGAAGTTTCACTAGCGCGAGTGGCCAGCTCCTTCAGAGGCTTTCTCATTTCCGATGACTAAACGTTTCGATTTCTTGAGGCGTATTTATATTGATGCAGGTAGTCTGGAGTGTTAATTACTTCTGTCGGGTTCGGGGAATAATCATCATTATTAGTTGCCGCACTACTTGCCGTGATTTCATTAGTTACTCTTGATTTCCTCAGAATGGGATTCCAAATTCTGTTTAGACTTCTTCTGTTTAGCTTCTTCTTTTCTGTTGAGATTGTCCGTATGTTTTTGATCTCTATTGCCTCCCGTACCAGTGGGCTATGGTATCCCTGGTCGGCGGCAATCAGTTTATCATTTTCAAACAGAATCATGTGGTCACCCTAACTCAGTGCGTGTTCCGCCACCGCCGATTTGTCAATTTGCCCTAGCCTGCAGTTCTTTTCATGCTCTTTGAGCCTTATTCACATGGATCTTTTTGTGGTACCGATGTATACCTTATTTCAGGTGCACGGTATGCGATAAACCTCTGCTGCTGACAGTGGGTCTCTTCTGTCTTTAGCCGACCTGAGGCTTTGTTGGATCTTCTTGCTCGGCTTGAAAAACGTTTTTATGTTATATTTCCCCAAGAGTGTACCAATTCTGTCAGTGACCCTCGGGATATAATGTCTTCAACGAAAATCTTGGTTTACGAGTTCATTGCAGGGTTTGCTTTTAGTGTGCTTCTCCTGATGCTCAGATAGTTTTTCTAGCACAGAAGAGAATATTGCGATGTTTATTATGGGAATCAATTACAGACAAACCTGTCCTGGTCAATTCAATAAAGTCGGTATTTAGGCAGTTATCGTCATATATATACGAAATATGTAGATATATTCATTTGGATAGGTCTCAGATTTCGCCAAACGCTAATGTACATTCCTATCTTACTAGGAACAGAAATGAATTCAGAATGATTTTAAACAGACTTAACCTCGGAAGATATTCTCCACAAAATGCAGGTAAATCAATTCTTAATAAAGTACCCACACATATTTAAAACAAACGACATTCTGGTACATTCTGAATGAACCTCAAACAATATCTCATTGATTTGGGTTGCTATAATCTTAATGAGTTTCTATTATAATTGGACTAGGGTTGAGTTCGAAAGCTTTGTTACTCTTGCTGTGATTGCTTGTTGTTGATCTGTATATACTGTACTGCTTTCGTATTGTGAATTGACGTATTCCAAATTGAATTAAATTATATTATTATTATAGTACTGAGATAGTGTGTGGTAGCTACAATATCGTGTACGGGTTAGCTTTTTCGTATGACAACGTTGTTGTGCAGACGTAAGAAGACATTCATTTATTTGTTTATTTGTATCCAAACCGACCAAAGGTCTAACTACATGGATAATGTATATAAAATAATCTTCACATTTCAATAAATACAATAATGAACGTCAGTTGTGTACCTACTCGAGAACTTTGAGGCTGAACAGCAATGAACTGTATGTACTCTTTTATTGAATATGGCTTTGAAATGAAATTTATGATAATAAAATATGAAGCGTATGGATAGAAAATCATATTCAATAACAGATGCAAGATACTGATTATAGGAAATTTGTTGTTAAACAGATGTGTCCAAGAAATAATCTATTATTGCTCTACGAAATACTCCCTGTGGTAGAGTCCAATACAAATCTACAAGCACACTGCATGTATTATCCAGTCGCAGCATGTCACGAGAGGGGATCTATTTGTTGTAACCACCAACGGAATATCAAATGGATATGTTCTACAAGTTCTACGGGAGGGGACATCGAATCTCAATAACGACAGGATTTCTGGAGCATTTATCCTATTATTTATTAAATTGTACAAAAAATACATCATAGCAAGGGATCTCCTGGTTTCTAAAGAGAGGACTTTGAAGTCATGTCTGAGTTGATTGGATCTGATAACTTGATAGTCAGCCCTAATACGATACTGTTTGTAATATAAGTACCTGAGCAATTTATTTTGTTTTTTCTCGACTGCACTGATTGTAGACCGATATTCACCTGACCATATTAAACTTGCAAACATTAATTTAGGTCTCACAAGTGAGTAATACAGTAATTTAATAGTATTGATATTCGTGAAGTCCTGAGTTTTTCTAATAATGAATCCCAACATTCGATTTGACGATTTAACAATATTTTGAATATGTTTGGCAAACGATAAGGTACCCCAAGATCTCTAACCTCAGAACATCTGTGGAGGATTTCCCCATCCATCATATAATCAAAAAGCAGGATCCCTCAAACGAGTTATTGTGATGATGCAACATTTGTTAATATTAAAGTTCAATTTGTTTGTTATGCTCCATTTATGTGTTTGTATCTGTTTATATATTTTCAGATCATCGGCAAAAATCAAACATTCAGAAAATTCCGAAATGCAAGGGAGATCGTTTATGAACAAAACAAATAGTAGTGGTCCAAGATTAGATCCTTGAGGAACACCAGAGCTAGCATGAAATTTACCTGATGTGTTACCATCTAAACACTTCGTAAATTCAGATGGACAGAATGACGTTTCGAATAAAAGACGAAGAGGTTGGAAAGTTCTAAAAGAGGTTGGGACAGTTTTTCTTGCCTCCTCTCCTTCTGAGTGCATAATTGGTCACTGTCCAACCTCAAAGTAGATTACAATCGTTCGAGTTGTGGTGAAAATTTAAAAATAAATTTATGTAGCTACCCTGCATTATTATCGGCAATTTCAATGTACAATTACTTCTGATAATTCATCACCGTCATGTCAGCCTGAATATTGATATTTCTTTGGCTCGTAGTGGAATAAAAATGTTCTCTTGCCAATCAAACTCCCCTTATCTTCTCTCTCAGCAAGCTTGACATTTCCCTTCAGGCGGCAATTTTCTGGATAAGATTCCTCATTTTTCCGAGAGTTGTTTACCTGGAACTCTGATTGATCGACTGTTCTTCAAGCGAGGGGAGATCCCAATTAGAGTTGGTGAAAATAATTTTTAATCATGTCAGAGACTGATCCGTTTGGAAAAGAAAGCACAATTTTTCAAACCTCACAATTCCAAAGTCTACTGAATATTTCTTTCGCAAGGGAAAGATTGATGTTCAAAGTTTATCTCAGCAATGATAAATCTTCTCCAGGAGGAGTTTGGGTTTGATGGGCTCATTTGAAAGACGTCATTTCTTTCTTGCGAAATATTTGGTATACAAAAGGAAACGGTTTGAATATCGAAATATACCGAAATTTGTGTTACACCAGCAGAAATCACTGAGATAAAGTACTTACGAAACTCGAGATTTTTTTTATATGCAGAGTCATACGAAAAAGAAGCTGTGTAATGTTCAAAGAATACCGCGTGAATCAAGAAACAGGAGATAAGAATTAACATTCACTTTGAATTTCTGAATTTTGTATGCCTCAGGAAAAACCTCTCTCGGCAAGGAGTTCCAAAGCTCAGCTGTTCTATTGAAAAAAGATCCCTGAGCAAGGGAGGTTCGACAGGTTTCCACATTCACAACAAAGGGGTGGGAATTCTGTACTCGTCGAGTCATCCATGTAGATATTCCCAAGCGTGGGACGATTGATAACAATTCAGAATACCGCCGACCTTGAAAATATCTATAGAACGGAGACAAGTTACAATGAAGTGAGCGAGTCTGTGAGAGAACAATCACCAACAAGACGGATTGCCTTTCTCTGAAGAGAATCGAGAAGCTTCAATGAATGTCCTGACGCCGAACTCCATACATGAGAACTGTTTTCCAAGACGAGTCGCAGCTGAGCCTTGAAGATCATTAGAAGCTGGCGAGAAGTGTGGTATTCCTACTGTACTGTCCTCCGCAGAACTATGTACTGAAGGAGATGTTTTTCGAGCAAATCATTGATATGAAGCAGAAACAAGGTGGGCGCCAGAGCTGAACCCTATGGAACACCTGCATTAATTGGGGGAATATCAGAATATACCCCATCAGCAACCACATACACAGAGACCCATCAGACAAAAACTCTTCAAAAAATCAGACAACTGATGAGGCAAACCATGAGAAGGAAGTTTAAAAAGGAGACCCCGATGTTACACTTGATCAAATGCTTTTGAAATATCGAGTACAATAGCTATCGTTTCTCCAAACTTTGCGATTGAATGTTGCCAAACATGAGAAACATAAGCCAATAGGTCACTGGCTGATCTTTGATGGCGAAATCCGTATTGCCGATCATTGATTTATCCTGATTTCTCTAGATATTTGATAAGGTTCACATTGATTGCTTTTTCCATGACTTTGGAACTGATGGGAAGGATTGCAATTGGTCTATAATTACAAGGCAAAGTTTTATTTTCTTTCTTAGGAACAATTTTTCGCTCGTGTATGATAGGCTACTCATCTTCCTCGTTACGTAACTTTCATCTATCATGCCATTTGTTAGGAACTTCATAAAATTTATTTGTCCATTTGCAACGGCTACTTAAATCACAAAATGTATTGTAATCATTCTTGCAAATATACATTTCATGAAATTATTTCTAATGATCGTGAATAAAAAAGTATACAAATCTTGGCAACAGAAAGATTTTTTTCTCGAGGAATAGCTTTTTTTGGCTATCAAATTAGGTATATTTTTCTCTCATGAGAAAAAATTTCGATTCACTTCTCTCTATTTTTATCATCATTGATTCTTATACAGTTGTTATCACGGCATTTTTCCAATTATATACATGATTCTGTATGGTTCTTATTTATAGGGTTTCCACAATTTCTTCGATATTTTTACTCGTTTGGAAAAAGCTTCGTTACCATGATTCAATAAAATAAACAATAAAGCATATGATTCTTCTCCCTTTTATGAATTTACAAAAAAAATTAGTTTGACACCTTCCAGCGGTATTCAAGAGAAGAGTGTGAGCTATAAACATTCCCTCTCGTTCTCCTCTTGAGGAGAATTCCTTTTGTTGTAAAAGTCTCTCGTATCACTCAGAGTTACCAGAAATACTCTCGTACAACATTGTTTTCGACACAATTCCGTTCATCCCCAGAGAACTACGTTTCCCAATAAGACTCCTTATTGACTCAGTCTCGAGCGATCACTTCCTCACAAGAAGAAGAATAAAACAGCTTTGCAACCCCTAACTCGATCTCGACATCTATAATTCAACGCCGGAACAAATCCATCACTTTCCGTGTTCGCTTTCCCAACTTTCCGGGAACTTCCATTTCCCCATCGATACTCGGATGATGTCTAATGAAATGTTAATCACCTTTCCGGGTAGGATTAATCATCCTCCGAGACAGGTATGTCATGAGGATCGTATGTAGTTCCTGAGAAGTTTGGATGTTTCCAGAGCTAGGATATAGGTGGAGCTTTATACGTCTGTTTTCTCGGCCTTAATCAAGATTAACATGTCTATAAACCCTGGTGTATCGACTTATACCTGTATAATCTTGGGATAAACTTGGCGAAAACTGATTGCTTGATTTCTGAGTTCATAAAGACTTCAGATCGCTATTGTAGATGGCGTTCTGTCATGTATATAATGAAGCTCAATTTCCACTACCCAGGAATGTGCAAGCGAATTTTGCAGTGGTGTTTATTATTTAGCCAGTGAGATTTTGACAGCCATGACAGCCAATGGCACGCGTACGTTGATTCAACGTTTTTTAGACGTTGTATCGTTGAAATATACGTTACCAGTTGAATGGTCAACGTTGTCATTTTGGTTCTAAGTTCTAACGTGTTTGAGTTACGTGTCGATAACATTGAATTCAACGTATTAATGTAATAGTTATTATTGAAACCTGGTTAGAATACGTTGTTTGTTCATGTGATTTGAATGTTACGACAATGAACGTTATTTGAAGATTGTATTGAAACCATTCAGTAACCAGAAATTGGTACAACACGTTGATTGGACGGTTTATGATAACGATATCTATATCTTTCCATCTGATGTTAAAGTAACTTATAATTCATACTCTCTGTTGATTAATTAAATAACATACACGTTGGTGTAAAACATGGTATCAACGTTCACATCGAACGTATTTTTCAAACGACCTAACAACCTTCTTTGACTCGTTCGGTTGATAGTTATAATGAAATATACATTACAAATTGATAATAAACCTACGTTATATTCTTGTTATTGAATGTCTTTGAAAAAATGCATTATTCTCCAAAGTGATTTTCATATTAACAAACAACGTTATGTCAACATTGTATCAAATGCTTTCAACAACTACTAGTTGATAGGCCCCATTGATAATACGTCTTATATGAATAATATCATCATGTTCACATAAAACGTTTATATAACATATTCCAAAACAAAGGAGTTGTTGCTGGATCGGGGAAGGAAAATTGATACTGAAGGGGTTATATTTCATCTTACATTTATTTTTGAATATGTCACTATGGACAAAGTTTGTATAGTGATATAATGTAAGTCAACGTTATGAAACAATGTTATTTCATGAATATATATTCGTGATATATTATTGAAAAACCACGTTCTTTAAAGATATAGTTTATGGTGGAAATGAACATTATTCATACATTATTTATCACGTATATAAATTTGTATAGTAATATAATATACCAACACGTTGTAAATAAACGTTCAGATCACGCCTGAAGTAAATTATAATAATACGTTGAGACACAACGTTTTTCAATAATATAATTCTAAAAGCAAGAAAACGTCATTTCCCGCGACATTTTTACTGTTTTTCAACCGTTGGTTATATGACATCTTCTCAACGTATTTTCAATGTGCGTGTGCCCATTGGGCTGTAACAGTCAACTGCTACTTTTCAATGTTTTCATTTCCATTTGAGAGTTTTATCCGGAGAAAATATACTTTATCCGTTCACTTGAGAATCTACCAGAAAGTTTCTTTTTTTTTTAATATGCTAGTATACTGAAAGTGATAGACACAGTGTCTTGGTTCAATGGCTCAAAATACGGATCACTTAGTTTTCAATCTTTCACTGATAAGATTCAAGGTATATATGTTTCCTCCTCGATGTATCTCTGGACTGTCGCTCAAGTTGAAAACAATTTATGAATGCATATAAATGATACCATTATTCCATCACTTTCAATGAATGTGATATGAAGGCTTTCATATTGAAACATTGATGGCAATTACAAATGAAAATATATATGGATTCTCTGTGAGAAAGAGAAGAATTGTATGAATCGTCTGGCCCCATTGTCAGTAAAGAAAATTATTCACCACATGAAAAGTGGGTAGAAATTGAATGTTTTTCTTATATCATCCAAAATGATCTCTCAACGTTGAAATCACCTTATTATCTCATCGTAAGCCAAATCAATTCACTGTAGTACTCAGTTTCTGAATGATTTTACACAATGTATAATGCTTCAGAAGCACCCAGTCTTTCAATTTTCAATATCAATATCTAAAAAGATATAACAATATCAGATACTTTTAAATATAGTGACCTTAACAAAAATTCGAACAAAGATTGACAACAATAACATCAAACTTAGGTCAGTCTGAAACCAACAGTTGACAGATTTTTGAAAATGGTAATATAACGCCCCCTATAAAAAAAATTAGGAAGCTATCATAACCGCCGATTGTTTTTCGCCTAGAAATCCTGAACAATATGGAATCAGTAGATGCACCAGGGTTTTTTAGCATCATAAGCAAGATTTTTTTATTCCTGGTGCGATCTACGATTCGATATTGTTTCGTCAAAAACTCTAGACACGATCATTCATATCCACGGAATTTACTGCGATTTCCAGTAGATGATGCGAGAATCTAATTCTGACAGCTTTCGAAATTTGCATTCTAATTTATTCGAATTTCGCTAGAAGTTTTCCATAATATTACTGTTCCTTTCAACCAGCTGTTTTTCGTCGTTCATTTGCCGTTGCTTTCAATTAATAGTTGTTTTTAGTTTGTTTAGTATTTAATTTAAGTGTTGTTTTGAATAGTGCTTCAAAATGGATATCAAACGCTTTCTGAATGAAATAATCAATCATCTATTCATCTATATCAAGTTCCGATGGTTAGCACGAAACATTCAAAACGCATGAACTCAAGTTCAACTGGTCAATATAACGCGAGATTATTCTGACGCTGATAAAAACAAAGTTCACCTTGCTCAGTTTTCACTTTGGTAGAAGTTATATTTGTGTTTTTTGCTGATTGCTTTCCAGAATTTCCAAGTTTTACATATTCATTTTAAGTTCCAGCATTAGTGATACTGGTTGTTACAAAGGATGCAATAACAGAAATTCAAAATCATGGAATGAAAGTTTTTTCGGGAGTGTTTTCAAACACGGTCTTCTCATACAGCGCCATAATAGCCTGCACTATGGATAGCAATCTTCCTCATGAATTGAAATTACTCAGGTTAATCTGGACTATGGAGGGTCCAATTCATTTCGAATCAAACACTAGAATGCTCAATAAACTGTATATTGACGTACTATTTTTTCCATGTATTCCAACTCCTCTACCTCTCACGTCGATACTGATATTTCAAAGAATCTCATCAAATCATCTGAAGCAGCACCGAATAGTAGGAATTCTGATATTTATTCCTCATAACACATCGAGAATATAAAGCAAATGCATCTATCTGATTTGAGATGCATATCTGTATTTACGTCTAAACAAAAACAGACAAACTCGTGCAATTTTTGACAGAATTCGTGCATATTTATCCTCCATCACGTAGAGTGTTGAAAAAAGAAAGTAACACACTGACTCTGCATGAGCTCTAGATAATTCGCTAATAGAAATTTCAACAGACTTCATAATGTCATGTGTCTAGAGTTGCCGCTTGACGCCATCTATAAAGAAATTTCAAGAATGTGAAGTTTCCTTGATGTCATCATCAAGTGATCCGTAGGTCTAGCGTTTTTGACGAATACATCAACATTACTACTGGTATAGAAGTCATTTCTCCAGGAACATATGCATCTTATACTTCATCGAATTCAAAATTTAAAACAGTCTGTTCGAATACCTCAAATACCTCAAAAATATCAACGATATCAAAAAATTCAACGCGAATAAAAAATTATCGCAATGCATGAAGTTCTTCAACAATTAGGATATTCATCAATCACTAGTGAATAATGAATATCGTGATTCTGAAAGAAACACATGCATTATGAATATTTTATATCATACACAAACCTTTACAGCATTAAATGGTCTGAAGCCCAGGTCATACACAAGGAGGAGCACTGGTTCAAGAGGAAACCCAACTCGCTCCAATACATCCATTTACCTGCTGAAAAACGATCAGTGCACTTCTAGTACCACCCGTGTGCCGTGTGTTCAAAACATAGAATTCAAGGACGCGTGAACAGTAAATGCCTGCATAGCCACGCCTTCTAAACTGTAATAAATGAAGAACTGTTTACGCTGTACTGTACTCATTTGTGCTTTGTATTTACGTGTGTTACTTTAATTAAATAATAATAATAATAAATGGTCTTCATTTCACGTGGCGGAGTTTAGCGAAACGCTATTCCTCCACTCAACCACGCATAAAAAAAAGGTATTACGAAAAAAATGGCATAATATGAAATATTACATTGGTACAAGGTGCAATGGTGGAATAAAATACGAGTGTTTATGTTCAGATCACTGCTGACTGAGGAATTTAATTTTGACTTTACTTCTGAATAGCGATAGTGATAAATTCTTCAAGGATTCACTGAATGAATTATACATTGTTACAGCACGATACGTGAAGGATCGTCTGTAGATAGTGCTGTTATGTTTCGGAATGTCAAAATTATTATTATATCTGAGATTTCTTGGATGTATCTGATTTCTTGGAAGCAGTTTTTTCACCAGATAGGTGGGCTGTTGATTTTGTATCAATTTGTGAATAAAACAGGCAAAATGCAGTTCTCTCCTGTTTTGCATTTTCAACCAATTAAATTCGTTGATTGAAGGTGTTACGTGATCTCTGTAGTTCAGACTGAATATTAGTCTAATGCGGGCATTTTATACTTTCTGTTTTCTTGCAGAAGTTGTGGAATCGAGACAAGGGCCATTAACGACATCACAATAATTGAACATAGATAGAATCAGTACGTCTGAAAGGGTAGCTTTGAGTGATCTCCTAAGGAAGTGTCTGAGTGAATATAAATGTTTCAGTATACCGTAAGACCTTTGAATGAGAGTATCGACATGATGAACAAATCTGAGGTTGTTATCTATATGAAGTCCTAAGTATTTTATTTTATCAGATACTTCCACAGGATGTCCATCGATGTACAAATCGATACTATCCATGGCCCCCCCTCGATCTTTGGCTTTTCCATAATATGGATGGAAACACTCTTTCACCTCCAAGAAAAAGGTCAGAAAAAAAAGACATTTAACTGTAGAGGAAGAAGGTGTAATGATGAACACTTATAAAAAAGCATCCCAAGAGTTGATGGGAGGACGACGCGGTTTTTGTTGAGTGGTGTAAATCGGACTTGTAACATTGGGGAGAGGAACATTCAAGGAGTGCGTGCCGTTCACGTGATCATTCTATCTTTTCAGCGGCTACACTATAATATTCCATATTCGATATCTCAGTTTTCTAATTACAAAATTATTTCATTAATCTTTTTATTTTAATTTTTTTTACCAATATTTCTCATTCGATATCTCATTTATTTGTCACAACATTATTTTCTTCAATCAATCGAACGTTTAATTTTATTTTTGACCCAAAAATCCATTTCAACCTTTTGTTTGGATTTGATTACCTTATTTGATCTATATTTTTATGCTTTCGTTTTCAGCAACAGGTTTCAATAGAGTTGAAAATATAGACAATGGAAGTCCGAACCATTATCATTCAGCAAGGAACATTGTCAACCACATTGAAACATACAATGTTTCACATTGATCCACCAAGAACAGATGAGACAGAGCAGTTTTGTATTCTAGCCGTATGAAAAATAAATCGTGCTATTATTGAAGAGCCTTTGATTCAATCACCTATGAATTATTTTCACACCTATCCATTCCATAACATAATGGAAACTCTGAGAGCGTCCACAACGCGAAGTTCGGTTTCCAAACATATGCATGTGGAAACTGTTCATTCTGGCATACACCCACTTCTCTTGATTAGTTCATAATCGTATATTCCAGTTATACCGAACCGCTCTCTGGCTATATGCCGACGTAACGCAGTTTCAGATAACTCAATCAGAGAAAGCCATGACGCTAACTGTGAATTTGATATTGGGACCAATGCGGGATGTCATGGCGGGTTTCGTGATTGTCTTGATATCAAGTTACTTCGGCCAATAGTCATAGCTGGGCACCGTTAATCAACTAATTAACTTCGTTAATCGTTAATCCGCTACAAAAGAAGTTAGCTTGTTAATATCTGTAAAATTGCATCTTTATTTCGTTGCGTTAGTGAACTTATGAAACAAAAACCTGTTGGTTTTGGATGTTAACAGGTAAGGAACAAAATACTATTATAATTTAGATGTGTAAATCAATCGTAGGGCATACGGTGCATATTACCCTTCATGAACATTAACATGTTGAAGTTCTCGTCTGAAAGCGAGGCTCGTTTTGGTGTTAAAATGTCTTTACCCGTGGAAAAAAGACGTTCAACTGCAGCGCTTGAGGGTATAGCAGTATTGTATTTAATGAATAGGTTTATGAATATCTGTTCTCCGAGAAACACAACCACGAGTCTTTTGATTTCAAGCCACATTTTAACGAGACTTTGCGCTTTAATCTTTGAAGAGTTGGAGCTCTTTGGTTTTTCTATAGACTGAGTGACAGGATTGAAAAAGGCTTCCTCGTCATCATCGTTGTTACTCGCATTCGCATTGCTCCCTCCGCTACTTGAACTATCTCTGTCCTTCAAATTTTCCGCTGCTTCTTGTCGTAAGGCATCTTGTAAGAAAAGCAGAGTTTAATTTCCCAAAAGATATATTTGCTAAAGGACAGCAATATACAAAAACCAACCCAGGCACTACAACACCAACATAAACATGAATAGTTTCTTTCACCTCCTAACTCAAGCACAGGCAGAGTAGAACTAAATTGTTCTCCCACTCCACCTTCCATCTGTCGGCAGCCGTGTTTTCTAACTTATCCTATCCAGGTATTCTACAATCTTCAACTTTTTTTTCCATGGACTTTTTGACAGTGTCCTGGAATTAGGCACTGATTACCAGATTCTCAGGAAACCGCTGTCTAAAAATCGGTTAGTAGCGGTGAGTAGTGGTTACTATCGGACCATACCCTTAGCACCTGCGCTAAGTAATGAAATGATCAAACGTCAAATGAAAGAAATCTCCTTGCAGTTTTCTTTCTCACTCGCACGCCTTGGCAAAATATATCCAGTTTTGTTTTTGTTTCACTCGTTACCGTCACTTGACGGTGCCGTGCGGAAACTATTCGGCATTGGATTAACGATTAACGGACTTCTGCATATTAACGAAAGTTAACGTATCCGTTAACCTTTTTGAAAGTTAACTTAGAAGTTAATCCGTTAATCAAAATGTTAACTTCGTTAATTAACGATTAACGGATTAACGAGTTAATGCCAATAGTTAATGTAATTTCATGCTGATAGGAAAAGTTCAATAATATTCTCGGTTTTTTATTCAATCAGAACTCGAATTCTGATACTTGCTTGAATGTGGACTTAGAGGATTATGTTTATAGAGAAATAGGATACTTGCCCAATATCTGTATGTATCTGCAGAGTCTTTCTGACGCCATATTACAGTATCTACGCTGTAAAGTTGATATTTCCTTCTACGTAACAATTTATCACCATTTTTCAAAGTGAAATACTTTCAGTCAATGCCTGTGTAAAAAGGTTTCGATTTGTTTCTGTTTCTCACTCTGAAGGGAAAAATACGTGCAGAGTTCTGTCTGTCAGTTCGACTGATGTAGTGAAAAAAGTAATTAAGCTTCAAAATAGAGTTGATGGGAGTTCGTGAATTCAGGGTACTACTTTATAGAGATACTAGCTGACCCAGCCACGCGTTGCTGTGGCTAAAGTTTTTGTTATATTACATTATAGTAAACAATCTAAAAGGAACAATAAAAGAACATCAGTCACGGAGTCCATTATGCTTTTTCACACAGATGGTATTTGTAGAAAAATATGGTGATCTCCTTATTTGACTTTCTACTACTATAACCCTTTAGTACAATGAAATTATTTACGAACAAAGACGAAAATGTTGATGTTGGTATACAAATTCACTGGATTGAGATTTGAAGGGGAAGTACGCTTAAAAAAATTAATTAAAATGTTCTTACACTTGATATTAAGCAGAAATCAATAGGTACAAAATAAAAATTTATCAGATTTATTATTTCCATTTAAAATTATAACAAATATAAGTATACTACAGTATGATACAGTAAATAACATGTGACGCTTAAACTCATGAATGAGGTAGGCAAGGCAGACAGTCTTAAACTTTTAAACATTAATATCTATTTTTTTGAATTATAAATACTATCAATTTCAATTTAATTTAACACCAATCGGTGCACAATGTTTTTGGTTAACCTGTCTTTAGCCAACACAAATAGATTCGACGGTTTCCCAACACGTGTCCCAACACGTGAACACGCAACATATAGTTGCCCATGAGAAAAACATGGATTTTCCAAATCTAAACCATTTGTGGTTGGGCATGACCTTCTGCTGTCCTTATTCTTTGAGCTGGATTTCTTGATTCAATTTGTTCTGCCAACTGATGGGCTCAGCAGCGCCATCTATTGATTACTTACTCAACCCAGTCGAAAGGTATCGACATCTTGATTCAATTTGTTCTGCCAACTGATGGGCTCAGCAGCGCCATCTATTGATTACTTACTCAACCCAGTCGAAAGGTATCGACATCTTGATTCAATTTGTTCTGCCAACTGATGGGCTCAGCAGCGCCATCTATTGATTACTTACTCAACCCAGTCGAAAGGTATCGACATCTGTTAGAATCATTTGGAGTTAACAGATAATTGTGACTGTCAAATAATAACAGACAAATAATTAGCAATAAATTAAAATTGCGACTATAATTTGAGATTTAAACTATCCTATCTCTCAAGTTGGATCGAACTGCACATGGTGTGCGAATTTTATTATAATCGGTTAAGTGGTTTAGGAGTCCATTGAGGTCAAACATTGTGACACGAGATTTATATATATTAAGATAGATAGTCAACCGAATGAATATATTTTTTGAAGGGATGAATACTGCTGAAAGATGACATTTGTGATTTCGTTTCCACGTCATGTCTTTTCTTTCGTTTTTATTTTACGGTCGTCATAGCTTGAATCACACATTTTCTTGTTAACTCATACATAATTCCGAAAGATGGCAATCAATTCAGAAACAGAAGTGGAATTTTGTGTCAATGTCGTGGATCTTTCATGTTTTGAAGAATATTCTAATACCTAAACTTTCATTTCCCTCACAAACTTCTATTGTCAACTTCATTTTGAAGCTTCATTATCTTCCTTCCAGTATATCATTCAACCTGACAGACAGAACTCTGCACCTATTTTTCCTTTCAGAGTTGAAAACTTTGTCGTGCATTGTCAATTAAACGGAAATATCGAATATGTACTGTAGATGGCGTGACAAAAATGCTTCAAATCCTTTTTACTCAGACATTGACCAACTATATCTCTATAAACAATGGTACTACGCAACGTTGGTATATGGGAGGAAGGTTACAAAATGTCAGCATACCGATCCCTCCATATTACCGGGGCGTCAATGAGGTTAAGGTGAAATTCCACTATACAGTGTGTCCCTAGACCAGTGGGACAGTTGAATATCTCTTGAACCAATAGGAATTTTCAGAATATTATAAGTTCACATTATTTCGCATTATGAGAGGTAACTTCAGGAATTACTGTTTTTTATACGAGGGGCGCAAGAAAGGCTCACAAAATCGAACATCAATTTTTTCGAATGGAACACCCCATATATTTCAATATATCTGAACTCCCATTCCTTTCGGCTGATTATTGGTTTTTTATTTTTGAAAATCCGACAAGGCGTTGCCAAGTTATACCAGTGGTTCATGAAATGCAGACATTTTTTCAGACAAACCCATTATTCATTCTACGATGGATTTCTAGAATCATTCAAGTCTGTTGGTAGTCGGTAGCATATTCTATCATATGGAATACTCATCTTTTCCGAAAGCTATACAGGGTGGTCAGAAATATTATATGATTTTCACGAAATTCAAACTTTCTTCACATGAATTTTTCAAATATTTCACCCTACAATATGAATGATTTTATATCCCATTGGTGATTTGATTGCTTATGGCCAATGGTTGCGAAAGAGACATATGAATTTCATCATCAGCAAATGCAAATAAAAAAATGCAGTAAACTATTTATTCATTCAACTGTCCTAAACAAAGTCTCAACAAGAAAAAAACTGTGTTGACAGATAATTATTAGGGACGATAATATTGATATAAATGTTCGAATTGTCTTCCGTTTGCTGCAAGGCACATTTCGTAATTTTTCATTACATGATGTCTTGTGACGTTCTCCAACATTTGCGGTGTTATACTTTGACAAACATTTACAATTCGATTTTGCAAATCCTCCAGATTCAATGGTTGAGTAGTATACACCTCTGATTTTAGATACCCCCACAAAAAAAGTCCAAGGGGGTCAAGTCTGGTGAACGAGCCGGCCATTTTATTGGTCCGTTTGTTCCGAGCCATCGTTGAGGAAAAAGAAAGTTCAATTGGTCTGTCACGATCCCAGCATTATGAGGCGGCGCTCCATCCTGCTGGAAGAACATTTCTCTGAGGTATCCAAGGGGAACCTCATCAAGATGATTACTGAACTCATTTCGAAGAAAACAAAGGTATCTTTCACTATTCAGAGTATCTTGATAAAAATATGGTCCAATCAAATTATTCTTGAAAATTCCACACCAAACATTCACTTCCCAAACCTCCTGAAAATTGGTTTCTCGAACCCAGTGCGGATTTTCTGCAGCCCAGTAATGTACACTATGACGATTAACTTTCCCATTATTGTGGAAGCGGCATTCATCAGACCACATAGTTTTTGACAAAAAATCACCATCATCATGGATTCTTACCATCATCTCAATGATGAAATCTATCCGCCTATCATAGCCAGTTAAAGAAGGTAGTTTCTTGTAGGGACTCTTATGTAGTTAATTACACTAGAATACCTAGTTTGATGATTTTTTTGCATTTTCCGATGATGAAATTCACATGTCTCTTTCACAACCATTGACCATAAGCAATCAAATCACCAATAGGCTATAAAATGATTCATATTGTAGGGTGCACTATTTGAAAAATTGATGTGAAGAAAGTTTGAATTTCGTGAAAATCATATAATATTTCTGACCACCCTGTATAACTCTCGAAGAAGATGAGTATTCCATATTATAGAATATGCTACTGACAACCAACAGTCTTGAATGATTCCAGAAATTCTTCGTATGATGAATAATGGGTTTCTCTAAAAAAAATGTCTGCATTTCATGAACCACTGGTATAACTTGGCAACGCCTTGTCGGATTTTCAAAAATGAAAAGCCAATAATTTGCCTGGAGGAATGAGAGTTCAGATATATTGAAATATATGGGGTGTTAAATTTGAAAAAATTGATGTTCGATTTTGTGAGCCTTTCTTGCGCCCCTCGTATAAAAAACAGTAATTCCTGAAGTTAGCTCTCATAATGCGATATAATGTGAACTTATAATATTTTGAAAATTCCCTCTGGTTCAAGAGATATTCAACTGTCCCACTGGTCTAGGAACAAACTGTATACTAATATGCAAGTGAATTTCAGTTTCTGGTAACTGATTCCCTAAAAAGATCCACGAATTTTCGAGTATATTCAAAATGTAACTTTATGGTATTCAAGACTAAATGTCAGTTGAGAAAAAGTGTAGATATTCATACTCTTTGTATTTGTGTTTGAATCGAAATACAACTTGATCTCGATATATGTGAAAATTGAAAACGAAAGCGAAGGAAGAATTGATTTATTTGTATGGTTGGTGAAAATCTGAGAGGAATACCTTTGTTTTAAGAAAAAGTGGGACTGTTCCTCATGCAGCAAGAAGTAGTTTGCCAGAGGAAGATATGAAATGGAAAGTATTTGGGTTTTACAGTCGTTCAAGGATATTTTTCCGAGGTCAAGAAAATGCTTGAGCTTTGTATTATACTTCGAATGTTATCTACGTCTTCTAATGTATAGTGTTCAATTTATATAGGAATCCAAATGAACCTATGAACAAAATGCCTCTTCAAAGATATTGCTTTGTAATCATGCAACCAATTGTGATATAGTCCATTCATACAAAATGAGTACCATGATTATTCGTGAATGAAATCATGTAGGGTATTCGAATAGCATCACTAAAGAAACTGATGTAGTTATTTGAAAGTAACATCGGATTATGCAGCAGTTTTGAGTAATTAGAGATGGAAATTACCCAACTTTGTTATGACTAGTGCTCAAACGTTCCTATTGAAAATTGAAGTTTGAACTTCTCATTACTCAAAACTGCTGCATGAATCATGTGTTAGTTGTCAGTTTGTGATATATTTAATATATGATGACACTGCACAGACATAATCATATGTTTTGGAAAGTAAGGCTCTATTGGAGCCTAATAGCGTTCCTTAAGTGTTCAAACAGCCCGTTATTCAGCACTTATTTCCCGGCATAATAAATGATCAAAAAGTTTTTTATACAACACAACTGAAACGAACAAGAACCCAAGAAAAAACACCAACAACTTATCCCAACAGAAACACTTCAAAGTTAGTAAAATATTGCTCTAAGAAACTCCTTAAACTAATGAAAATTGAACAAACGACTTAAAATACTTAAAAAATGATTCCCCAAAACTTCACAAAGACAAGACAGCATACACAACGCAACGCAGGTATGCTGTGGGCTGTGACAACGCAACAAATCTTTTTCTTTTACCACAAAGACACCAGTCAGTAATCAGCCACATAAAACATATATGTTCGTGTGTTCTAAGACAATTTCTTTGCACTTTCTCTGTTTATCTTTGGTTCTATGGGGTTATGCCACCTATAGAGATTTTTAATTTATCCAATTTACCCCAGAAATGCCAACCTCGATTTCCCCGAACCCTGCTCCTAGCCTCAGGTACCCCTTCGCCCATAAACTCGTGACATTTCATAACTTTCCTATATATGAACGTTGGGTACCACAAAGTTTTTTTTTATGAATGGCAAAGTAAATGCAGATTTCCGTTTGTCAGTTTGACATATAACTTATGAGGACTCGGAATAATGTCTACGGCAAATGTTTATACACGAAATGAAAGTGCATTTGTTGTATCCATATTCAAATTTTATTTTGATATGGTTGGCTAACTATCCTTTATGAACAATGCTAAGAATGAACTGCAAAAATTCTTGCTCGACTAGGAGGAAGAACGAAATGTTTTTGAGTTTTCAAAAAGTTTGTACTTGAAACGATAACGACTAAAATAATTGTGAGCCTGCCAGAACTTCTGAAACAGCTACTCTCATGCTTATATGGCACGACGGGCACTGGAATATATAGTAATAGTTATTTCTATGTAAATCAGTGCCCACTGTGACGTATAGGCAGGGGAGTAGCTGTTTCAGATGGATTCTTTCATTTCTTTTTGTGGATGAATCAAAATTCTTTGAATGATATAACACGTATCAACAGATCGTGTTTGTGAATTCTATTAAATTTACTTTTTCATAGAAATTGTAATTTCTAATTATCGATTCGGAGGAGAAGAAGAAAGCCAAACATAATTATGAAAAAGATATTATCCACAAAATTCAATATGTACAACCAATTGCTTGAAAGTTGAAGAATATATTTCATTAATATTCAGTGATAAGATATATCCTTGCTTTGAGAAAATTTGGCCTAGACATGTTTGAAAACGCTATTTTGCATAGTAAATTTTCAGTGACCTCAGAGTCCCTGATAAAGCCCCTCTGTTCTGCACTAAAATCGTTACGGGACTATTTTCAGGGGTAATATAAAAAGTGGTATGATTATTACCGATAATTTTTTGGAATATTAATGAATTGCAATCCCAAAGCTGAAAATACAACGAGTCCGCAGGACGAGTTGTATTTTCTTGCATTGGGATTGCCAATGAATTGATATTCCAAAAAATTATAGGTTATTAATCATACCACGAATTATATTTAGGACGACAATATAACCCCTGTTTGAGCAAAAATTGTTGAATTGCCTGGTAATTGATTCTTTATTTCTGGCCGTATGCAAGGGAATACTCTTTTCCACTGCTTCATCTATGATACCAATCGCCATTTGTCCCCAACGATCGCTCATATTGATTGAGAAATATAACTAATCAAAACACATAGATTTGACGTTTATAATTTAAATCATTATTTTCACTTGACAGCTAGTAAAACAAAAACTAAGCAGGTTTATCACCGTGAAAATACAGCGACAAGCTATATTTTTACTGTAATTCGGATTCTATTGGCTGAATTTCAAAATTTGAAATAGACTGATTGGTTGTTAAGCAAGGAGATATATTGTCACCTATATATTCCTGGAGCATGAATTTATACCATTTTTTTTCGAAGTGGGTTATTTCTAAAAATTTTCCCGAGGCATAAGCCGAAAATATTTGAAATTGAATATCGTGGGAGATTTGGTGAATTTCACTTTCTCGATACTTTGAGAATTTTTTCTGGCTTCCTCAGATTTAAATGTTTAAGTTTCTCTTCAGTACCTAGGTACTTCATAAAAATAATAATGTTTCTCGATTTTTCATTTTCATCATGATAAAGTTGGGATTATTGGATAAAGTAGAAGATATAACTTCTGGTACTAGAAAAACAATTCAAGCAGACGTCGTTAATGATAGTATAAACTTTATTCTGGTAGATATAAGAATTTCAAATCGCATTTTATACTTCCTTATTTCCTAGTGAATCAAGATTTGGACATCAAACTAGAACAATTATCGGTTATTATTGCACGAGTGCATAAAAATTACCGATGATTGTGCAAGAAATCGTGATATCTAAAAATTGCAAGTTCATTTTCATATTTTGGCGAAAGTGCCCGAGTCCAAAGGACGAGGGCTCTTTTACAGAATATGAAAATAACCGAATGCAATTTGTATAAGATATCACGCTTGGATGCAAAATCATCTGGTCATTTGCATGCACGAATGTAATCCATTGCAATATTTCACCAATGAAGAAATTCTCAAGAAAATGTTATTTTTTGTTCATTTATACTTTCCTCTATAGATTGTATGGAGTACTCACCTAAACGTGAAATGTTTTTCTATTTTTGAAGTCTATCTCACATTTATTTGTGTTGTTTACTGACGTCTAGCGATACGGTTTCAAATGTGATATTATGGTGACTTGATAAAATGCAATTACCGCTGTAAGTTTTCGATAATTGCATTGCTCTTATGGGACATTTTATATATGAGGGAAATATTTATTCTAATATCGTTCCATAATCTCATTTTACCAGAAACGAGGGAAAATGATAAGGCATACACAATACATATGGTAATTTATTTATAGTTACAGTCTTGTTATATATACCGTGTGACAGACTTCATGGTCACCCCCGTTTTCTCCTTTGTTTTTTTAGTTATATTTTTGAAATTCGGAACATTGAATATGCTCACTGAACAGCATTTCTCGACATATCTGAAAGAAAAAAACAACTTCCATTTTTTCGGGATGATCGATGTTCCGAATTTCAAAAATATAGCTAGAAAAACAAAGGAGAAAACGGGGGTGTACCATGAGTCTGTGTCACACGGTATATATATATATATATATATATATATATATATATATATATATATATATATATATATATATATATATATATATATATATATATATATATAAGTATTCCAATCACATCTGATTCGAACATGTAATCCTTGGATTGAAAAAGCTGATGTTCTTGCCTATTTGAAAAGCTTGCCAGCTGTCAACTCTTTCATTGTAACTACGTTTTCCGGAGAATTTTGTAAATATCATTCAATACTGAAGTCTCCTGAAGCTCATTTAACCTTAAAGGAAAATAAGAAATACAGTTTGTTTTCAACATCCTCCCTTCGACAAATGTCGAAAAAGGCAGACACAATAGAATGTTTTCAATTCTGATGGTAATGTCAATACAAAATTGCAGACGAAACAATCAACATTTCAGTCAGCATCAAAGTTCTTCGAACATATCACCGGGAAACTAGTTTATTATGACAGATCCAATGATATTTCCCCAACTTTTCCAATATAAATATCACCCGAGGAAACTTCCTGTGACAGATTCAATATAATGTGTCACGACGATTTTATTCGGTCACAGAAAAGGGAGAACGGTTCAAAAAAGCTACTCATCGCCTATAATTTCAGATATTATATCATAGGGGTGGCTCACAAGTAGGTCAGGTTTATTCAGAGGGCGATTTCTTGTGATATTTCATGGGTTGGGGTTCATAGAGAAGTTCAGTTTTCGAGCTATTGTGTATTTTCTTGCGGTTTTTGAAATTTTGACAAGTGAACCTTTCAGTCAAATGTATTTTGCAGTTTCGTATTCCATGTTGTTTGATAATCGGGAGTAATTACACAAGTGCTTCAAAATTACCGATAATTTTCCATGAAAGCATGTTGTCTAAAACTGCATGAGTTTATTCTCATATTTTGTCGAAGGAGGAGGGATCTTTTAGCAAAATATGAAAATAACCGAATGCAGTTTTTTTACTGACAACATGCTTGAATGGAAAATCATCAGGTTTATTTTGATGCACGAGTGTAATTCGGTAGAATATTTCCAGAGTTGAAACAACGACGTATAAAATTCAGTATTTATGCCTGTCAAGGTGACAAATGTACATTTCAACAATCGTTACTATAGATACACGGACCGAGCGGGTATTTTTCGATACCTACCGGGTATTTACCAGCCCGAAAATGTCCCGCCGGGAATTTATCGCTGTAATTGATCGAAAATGTTCCGCTTCATATGAGATTTTTAACATACGATGGAATTATTTGAAGGAATGAACTGAGATAAGAGAGAGGGAAAGAGAGGCAGACTAAGAGGTAGAATATAGTATAAAGTTTTCCAGTAATAAGCATCGTTAGAAAACGC
>JAVJAQ010004140.1:0-150046 GCA_032362365.1 Zygogramma bicolorata | reverse complement strand
AAAAATCTCCAAGTGAAAATCTTTCAACTTGTATAATAGCTCAACATTTCAGAAAAGGTCAATTGAATTCGAGTGTACCCTATGTAAAATTGCATTTTAAACATTTTTTGTCCCTTGAAATTTTTCAATAAAATTAATGACAAAAAAGTTACAGCCAATTTTTCATAAAAAATTCACAAAAAATGCCTTTTTCTCAAGTGCCACCACTGATAACGAAATGAACGATACTAGTTGTTATAGTACATATCAGCCCCATTGAAATGATGAAATAATATCACCCGGGACACCTGGGTTTTCTGCCATTTTTTTCCAATTTAAAATTTTAAAATTTTTTTTGAAGGCCTTCATGGGGGGCCCGGGGGCCCAAAAAATTTTATTTCGAAGAACAGACTGTCTTTTATATACTTGAATTTTTTCAATATTTTTCGAGTCCTGGAGTGAGAGAAAAAAAATAAAACATGAAAAATGCCATTTTTTCACCCTCAGAGGGGGGAAGATAGGGGGAGGAGGAAAAAAATAATATGGTGAATGTTTTTCAGACCTGGGTAACATCATTCGAGGGTCAAATCGAAATTTCGTGATTAAGGGCATTTCGACCATCTTAACCGAGGAGACCCTTTCACCAATTACAGAGAACAAAATACTTGGTTACCACCAAACTATTAAAAAATTTCAAGAGGAAATTTTCAAAAATTATGATTTTTCATCCCTGAAACAAAAAAAAATGGAATGGATGTTAACAAATATTTGTAATTTTCCGATTTTCCCGTTGTTTTCATTTCATTTTCAAAATTACGGCTCCCTTTGCGAATTCTGGAACTTCTTTACTGTTAATTTCATTGTAATTATCAGCGTATCGGTGTTTTCTGTAATAGATTATTTCACACAAATAAGTGATTCTAGTGATGACTCTATCAACGCCACTCCACCAATAATTAACTGAAATTGCACCATCTAAATGGCCTAGTTGGTTCAGACGTGAGCCTAATGAAACAGTCCACTATAAAGTCGTTGGTTCGAGTCCCACCATATCCGGTTTTTTAATCCTTTTTTTTACGATTGAAGTACTATAACTTTTCAGGTACCATTATTTCTAGTAATTTACAGAGTATGTCGGCAAGAATTAAGTATTGAATTCAATAAAGTTTCTTTCCTTTGAGTTGAGTTCTTCATAAATATCGAAAACATACTCTATTTCTGAAATTGATCATCAATGTGATACTTGAAAGACAGTTCTGAAGTATTTACCTGGTCGAAGAAGAAAAAATGCCTACGGCATCGTGCTCAAACTTCGTCCTCGTGTGATAAGGCCACCATATCCACTCTTGTTGTACAAATAAAACAAATATTCATGGGGATGCTTGACGACTGGCTTTAAATCAAATATTCAAAAAATGAACAATTTGTTCAGGCCAGCCTCAACTCACCTACACTGTAGGTTGACGGACTAACACCTATTAGAAAACAACTACTCCCCTGGCTAATACCACGAAGGGCATTGAATTACATCCAACAGTGTAGGTGAGTTGAGGCTGGCCTGAACAAATTGTTCATTTTTTGAATATTTGATTGAAAGCCAGTCTTCGAGCATCCCCATGAATATTTGTTTTATTCGTATTTTCCTTGTACGAGGGATTAGGGCCATGCGGATATGCTCTTGGTTAGTACCTAGTCTACGGGCAGATGGCGCAGCAACGTCTATTTTGCTAGTTGTTTGTATCAGCCTAGGTCTAGGGAAGATACTCTACTCGAGTATGATTTTTAATTATGGGAAGTCATCAACTTATGTTGATGATGGCACTGCCTTGCACTGACGAGAGGCCAAATAGCCCGAAGCCGGTCTGCAAGTGTGTCCCGTCCCAATAATTGAAAATCAATTCTGGTGGTGTATCGCCAAAAGTATATGTGGAATTTCTTCTGTGAAGAATCCCACACTAACACCTGTTGGATGTAATCCAATGCCCTTCGTGGTATTAGCCAGGGGAGTAGTTGTTTTCTAATAGGTGTTAGTCCGTCAACCTACAGTGTAGGTGAGTTGAGGCTGGCCTGAACAAATTGTTCATTTTTTGAATACTTGTTGTACAATATTATGTTATTCAACGAGCGTATGTATAATGATGGCTATTATTCACGAGGTGGAGTTTACGGCCACAAGCCGCAGGTAAATGGTCTAGAAGAGAATAGCCATTATACGTGAGTAGAATACTATACTTCATCTACTACACCCGTACTCTAATGATACACTTATATGCCCACAACCCGTTTTATAATGAAATCCATTACGATACAGATTTTTCATTACGATACAGATTTTCAACCAATAGAAACCCATTATTTTCAATCAAGCATGATGTGCATACTCTGCATTTGCCGTTTGTCGAGTCAAAATCGGTATGGGTATTGAATTTTTGAAGAATATAGCCAAACTTCGATAGTCATAACAAAATGTCTGATACCAGCGATATGGGAAAATTACCTTCGACACCTTCACCGGCAGAAATACAGTTAGAATGATTAAATTTTTCATTTGACAAATGCATGATTTATTCTTTCATTTTTTCCATCAAATTTTCTGAGTTCTCCGTAGACGAGCGGTCTAAGGCGCTGAGATTATATTAGCTAGTTGGACTTGTTGGAAGAGACATGGATTCGATTCCGGCCTCGAGTAATTTTTTTAAATTTTTGATCTCTTCATTTCTCATCGTTTTATTTCTCAAAGTAATACTATTAATCACAATTTTGTAGAATTTTCAGAAGAAATTCGATCAATTAGTATTATTGTGTGCAATACAAATATAAATGTAATATTTGTGATTCTTCACTATTTATCGAGTGTAGATAAAATAGCGTATGCAACTCTCATGTAATGGTTATTAATACATGATCGTTGCATAATACACTATTATCCGCAACTAATAAAAAAAATTATTGAAGTATATTTGTTGGAAATTTTTTATACATTACATTCATATTTTTAAAAACATTAATATTTCATTCTATCAAGTATTTCATGCAATACTGTTGACAGGTTCGAGTCAAATTTGTTTGGATTCGAAAGCTATATCGATATGACATGCACAATCATAGTCGCTGATAGCTCAGTGTAGATGCTTCTTGTCTTCTTTTTTTAATATGTAGGTCAGAATTGAATTGAAAATATTTGGTGGTTCACACGATGAAATTTCAAAAACCGATTGTTTGCAGCAAAACAATATAATATTATAGCTGAATCAAGGGAGTATTTGACAGCGGTGAATAATGACTCATTATTCACTGGTGAATAATGGGTATTTTTAATGTCAAGATGCATATATTCCTTGTGAAATGCTTTCTATACCAGTACAATGTTTTCGTCAAAAATGCTAAACCTACGGCTCACTTGAAAATGACATCCAGGGAAATTCACATTCTTGAAATTTCTTTACAGGTGGCGTCAAGCGGCAACTCTAGACACATGACATTATGAAGTCTGGCGAAATTTCTATTAGCGAATTCTCTAGAACTCGTGCAGAGTCAGTGTCTTACTTTCTTTTTTCAACACTCTACCTGATGAAGGATAAAGATACACGAATGCTGTGAAAAATTGCAAGAGTTTGTCAGTTTTTGTTTAGACGTAAATACAGATATGCATCTTGATACATATATTACAGATAGATGCATTTGCTTTATATTCGATATGTTATGAGGAACCAATATCAGAATTCATAGAAATTACTACTATTTGGTGCTGCTTCAGATAATTTGATGGGATTCTTTGAAATATCGGTATCGACGTGAGAGGTAGTGGAGTTGGAATACATGGAAAAATATTACGTCAATATACGGTTTATTGAGCATTATAGTGTTTAATTCGAAATGAATTGGACCCTCCTGAGTAATTTCAATTCATAAGGGTGATTGCTATCCATAGTGCAGGCTATTAAGGCGCTGTATGAGAAGACCGTATTTGAAAACACTCCCGAAAGGTCTTTCATTCCATGATTTGAAATTTTTGTTATTGCATCCTTTGTAACATCCAGTTTCACTAATGCTGGAACTTGAAATGAATATGTAAAACTGGGAAATTCTGAAAAGCAATCAGCAAATAACACAAATATAACTTCTACCAAAGTGAAAACTGAGAAAGATGAACTTTGTTTTTATCAGCGTCAGAATAATCTCGCGTTATATTGACCAGTTGAAATTGAGTACAAGTGTTCTGAATGTTTTGTACTAACTATCGGAACTTGATATAGATGAATAGATGATTGATTATTTCATTCAAAAATACCACAGCGTTTGATATCCATTATGGAGCACTATTTAAAACAACACTTAAATTAAATACCAAACAAACTGAAAACAACTATTAATTGAAAGCAACGGCAAATGAACGACGAAAAATAGCTGGTTGAAAGGAACAGTAAAATTATGGAAAACTTTTAGCGAAATTCGAATAAATTGGAATGCAAATGTTGAAAGATGACAGAATTCGATTCTTGTACCATCTACTGGAAATCGCAGTAAATTCCGTGGATATGATTGATCGTGTCTAGAGTTTTTGACGAAACAATATCGAATCGGACATCGCACCAGGAATAAATACATCTTGATTGAGATGTTTAAAAACCCTGGTGCATCTACTGATTCGATATTGTTAGAATTTCTTGGCGAAAAACAATCGGCGATTATGATAGCTTCCTAATTTTTTATAGGGGGCGTAATATTAGCATTTCAAAAATCTGTCAACTGTTGGTTTCAGACTGACGTGAGTTTGATGTTATTGTTGTCAATCTTTGTTAGAATTTTTGTTGATATCACTTTATTTGAAAGTATCTGATATTGTTATTTCTTTTTAGATATTGAGATTGAAAATTGAAAGACTGGGTGCTTCTGATGATGATGATTTAGAATCATCTAAAAACTGAGTACTCCAGTGAATTGATTTGGCTTACGATGAGATAATGAGGTGATTTCGACGTTGAAATATCATTTCGGATGATATAAGAAAAACATTCAATTTCTACCCACCTTTCATGTGGTAAATTATTGTCTTTACTGACAATGGGGCCAGACGATTCATACAATTCTTCTCTTTCTCACAGAAAATCCATTATATATATATAAATATATATATATATATATATATATATATATATTCATGTGTATTTGCCATCAATGTTTCAATATAAAAGCCTTCATATCACATTTATTGGAAGTGATAGAAAAATGGTATCATTTGTATGCATTCATAAATTGTTTCTAACTCGAGCGAAAGTCCAAAGTTACATCGAGGAGGAAACATATATACTTTGAATCTTATCAGTGGAAGATTGAAAACTAAGTGATCCGTATTTTGAGCCATTGAACCAAGACACTGTGTCTATAACTTTCAGTATACTAGTATATTTAAAAAAAAAGGAACTTTCTGGTACATTCTCAAGTGAATGGATAAAGTATATTTTCTCCGGATAAAACTCTCTGTTACAAATGGAAATGAAAACATGAAAAGTAGCAGTTGACAGTTACAGTTTATTAATGGTACATTTCCACGTTACATACGCATTTTATGAAATGCATTCAATTGGCTGTCACGGCTGTCAGAATCTCACTGGCTAAATAATAAACACTACTGCAGATTTTGCTTGCACATTTCTGTCTAGTGGAAATTAAGCTTCATTTTATACATGACGGAACACCATCTACAATAGCGATCTGAAGTTTTTATGATCTCAGAAATCAAGCAATCAGTTCTCGCCAAGTTTATCCCAAGATTATACAGGAATAAGTCGATACACCAGGGTATATAGACATGTTAATCTTGATTAAGGTCGAGAAAACAGACGTATAAAGGGTACATGATAGTGTCGGGAAGGAAGGTGGGAATTTTGGTCCTTCCTTGGGGTTGAAGTAGCTCAGATGGTCTTTGTGATAACCAGGATGAAATCAGTTGGTAAAAACACAAATACAAACTTTATTGATTTACACATTCACTCAAAACGACAATCATTCATTATAAACCTATACTTACTTACCCCATTGGGCAGAATCGTTTTACTGACTACATCTGACAATTTCGTAATCAATCAGGGGCTTGTTTCCAATTCCCCGATCGAAGGTTTATTCAACAATCTCCCCGAATCAGAGCCACGACACTTCTTTTATAACACATTCGATTTACTGAGTGTGATATTTGCCAAAACATTTAGACGTGCCTCAAACCATTGTCAACGAATGCGTATATGTACGTCAATGTCGCGACCTGATTCCGAAAAAGTTTTTTCATTAAGGCCTTCTATACGACATATGCCCCCCGGTTCTGAATGATGGCCCCCATCATTAAAGATGGAATCCATCATTCGAACTATGAAGAATGGATAGTTTTACAAATACCAACAAAAATCAAATGGCTAGAAATCTAGACACACTCCTAAAATTTATCCCAGTTGCCCTTTTTTCCATCTAAGCAAAATACTGCTCATTTTACACTTTTCATTTCCTCGTCCTTCCTTCTGGCCACCCTGGTTCTGGTAAGAATTCACCTTCTCCGATAGCGACTGCATTCTCCCATGGACCAGTTTCACTTCATCCTGATTACTGAATGGAACGGAAAAGTGCAAATCTTCCTAACTGCTCCGACTTCTGTTACTGTTTGGAGAAGACTCTTATGGGAATGAGAGACTGGACAACTGACGAAATTGGCTAATCTTGATGCAGCGCTCCCTTGCCTTCTGCTTTTGACTTCTGCAGCCCGTTTCCTCAATAGGTGGCTTGTGTTATACTACCGGAATGGACTGACATGACGGTAGATCTCTTTTAGCTTCAAACTCTGGAAAATATCATTGGCAAGACAATTCAATGCCCATGGTTGGTTCAGCGTATTGCTTTGGATTCTTGGATGGCTTGTAACTAAACCAATTATTGCTCTGGCGTTCCTCCCCAGCATCCTGCGGTCTGGTTTGCCAATGACCAATATAGCGCTGGATTGAACATTGGGAGCATACTTCTTTGAGCGACTCGTTGACTGAAGTTCACAAATAGCCAAATTGGATGGAGCCCGCTGATCATTCGTCCTATCTTTGTTCCTTCAACACAGCATCACGGATTCTGTGAATTCATATCGGATGGTCCATGGATTTGAACAACAAGCTGGCCTCTGTTCTCGGGTGGTAGCATCTTCTTGAATATGAGGCGTCATTTTACATCAAAAGAAAAATAATGGCAGTAAAAGTTGACAAATTCATTTATCGGGTAAATAACTATCTATTCATTCATTTTCAATCACGACTTCAGAAACAAATTATTCGGCGATCATACCAGTAATATCAATATCCTACATATTTCCAAAACAACAGCTCTAATGTGTCATAACCTAGACCTTGAAAATATTTCGATGAAGTCGTTGGGTAAATACTTTTTACGAACCAATGTAAAATATTTTTCGATTCGGATCGTTGAACTAATTGTTTATGCTTTGTTGAAAAGTCAGCAAAAATCAAGTGGTGATTATTTATTTTCTGTTTCAGGCATGAGTTATTTTGAATCAAGGAAAAATCAACAATCATCAGAAAAAATATAAGCGTGATAATCATTTCCGTAATAACGAAGTTAGAAATTGATAGTTCTCTTCAAAAACGAAATTTTCCATTTCTAATATGTTCAATGACCCAATGATAAAGTAACATAAATTTACAACACATTTACATTACAAAATTTTTTTTTTCATTTGACGAATCTGATTGTTTCAATTACCGAACTGCAATTCTCATGCAGCTTTCAACTCTTTTTTCCACACTTTTTTCTGTCGTTCAATTGATCAATCACTTCCTTTCATCACTTCGAGTTGCAACAAAATACTATTAAAATATACTCATTATATCATAAACGCCTCAACTTATTTACTCAACATAACAATATTATCTCCATAAACTTCAAGGCAAGCTTTCATGTCAACCCGTAACACTTCTTCCAAGCTCTCCTCAATGACTATGTCCCCTTCTACAACGAGACACAAACAACAATAACTAATTCTTTCCCCATAAACTTCAAGGCAAGCTTTCATGTTGAACGGTGACACATCTTCCAAGCTCTCCTATATATTAATTTCTTGAAACAACAACAAAAATACTGTTTCTTCCTCGCATCAACTCGAAGTAATATATTGAAATCACTATGATCGACACATAACCAAGGGGCAAATTTTCACGATAATTTATCTACACAATTCGATTTTTTTTATCATGCAGAATAATCCTTATTGCTTTGTTGAAATTTGCAACTGAACAGTTATGAATTTATGAATGACTTTTCGGAGAGATCTCTGGTTGCAAATTATTGATACCAACGGATTTTTTCATCCAAAAATTCATATTGGATATTAAAGAATATTTGAGAAACCAGTTGATTAATCAATCAGGGGCTTGTTTCCAATTCCCCGATCGAAGGTTTATTCAACAATCTCCCCGAATCAGAGCCACGACACTTCTTTTATAACACATTCGATTTACTGAGTGTGATATTTGCCAAAACATTTAGACGTGCCTCAAACCATTGTCAACGAATGCGTATACGTACGTCTATGTCGCGACCTGATTCCGAAAAGGTTTTTTTATTAAGGCCTTCTATACGACAATAGTCGTGGATAAACTAATATTTCAACTCGAACTTTTTTCCCTACTCTTGAGTAATTGTTGCATAATTCCGCCTTTTATGCTGAATAATGGACCAACACGTCTCCACCTATATCCTAGCTCTGGAAACATCTAAACTTCTCAGGAACTAAATACGATCCTCATGACATACCTGTCTCGGGGATGATTAATCCTACCCGAAAAGGTGATTAACATTTCATTAGACATCATCCGAGTATCGATGGGGAAATGGAAGTTCTCGGAAAGTTGGGAAAGCGAACACGGAAAGTGATGGATTTGTTCCGGCATTGAATTATAGATGTCGAGATCGAGTTAGGGGTTGCAAAGCTGTTTTATTCTTCTTGTGAGGAAGTGATCGCTCGAGACTGAGTCAATAAGGAATCTTATTGGGAAATGTAGTTCTCTGGGGATGAACGGAATTGTGTCGAAAACAATCTTGTACGAGAGTATTTCTGGTAGCTCTTAGTGATACGAGAGACTTTTACAACAAAAGGAATTCTCTTCAAGAGGAAAACGAGAGGAAATGTTGATAGCTCACACACTTTACTTGAAGACCGCAGAAAGGTGGCAACTCATTTTTTTCCGTGAGTTTGTGGAAGAAAGAAGGATCATATGCTTATCATTTCCAAAGTCATGGAAAAAGCAATCAATATGAACCTTATCAAATATATAGGGAAATCAGGATGAATCAATGATCGGCAATACGGATTTCGCCATCAAAGATCAGCCAGTGACTTATTGGCTTATGTTTCTCATATTTGGAAGCATTCAATCAAATAATTCGGAGAAACGATAGCTGTTGCACTCGATATTTCAATATCATTTGATCGAGTTTGGCATCGGGTCTCCTTTCTGAACTGCCGTCTTATGGTTTGCCTCATCAGTTGTGTGCGTTTTTGAAGAATTTTTTGTCTGATAGGTCTCTGTATGCGGTTGTTGATGGAATATCATCTGATATTCTCCCAATAAACGCAGGTGTTCCACAGGGTTCAGTTCTGGCGCCCACTTTGTTTCTGCTCCATATCAATGATTTGCTCGAGAAACATCTCCTTCAGTACATAGTTTTGCGGACGACAGTACTCTCCATTCTAGTTTCTCTCCCAGAGTTCCCATACCAGCTCGAGAAATATAAATTCATTAAAAATAATATTCATGTCAATAAAATCATTGATGACTTGGTAAAACTGATAGAATGGGGAAACATGAACTTGATGGAATTTAATGCTAGGGAAATCCAGGCATGTCTCTTCTCGAAGAAAGCCGATCTATCATATTCTAGTATTCAGATGTCAGGACTAACTATTCCTACAAAGTCAAGTATCTCGATGCTAGCAATTACGATCAGTTATATCCTCTCATGGAAAAACCATGTGAGATCGAATGCTGAAAGTGCTTCCCAGAAACTTGGATTTCATTGAAGCTTCTCGATTCTATTCAGAGAAAGGCAATCCGTCTTGTTGGTGATTCTTCGCTCACAGACTGGCTCACTTCTCTAGATATTTTCACGGTTGGTGCTCTTCTGAATTGTTATCAATCGTTCCACCATTGGCAATATCTACACGGTTGACTCGAGTACAGAATTCCCACCGCTTTGTTGTGAAGTTGGAGACCAGTCGAACCTCTATTGCTCAGGGATCTTTTTTCAATAGAACAGCTGAGCTTTGGAAGTCCTTGCAGAAAGAGGTCTTTCTTGAGGCTTACAAACTTCAAAAATTCAAAGTGAATGTTAATTCGTTTCTCCTGTCCCTGGATTCACGCGGTATTCTTCGAACATTACAGGAATTCCTTTTCGTAGGAATATGCATATAACAAAAATCTTGAGTTACGAACAATACTTTTTTCTTTTTCCACCATTCTTGTGCGGTAATTTTTGCTGGGGCCTGTTTCATAAAATTACAAGTCTTGTTGCTACAAGAGAAAGACAATGCAGGTACAGAAACGAGAAAAAAACAATTATTTATCATCGTCTCTCGTTGTGTTTCTCTTGTAGCTACAAGACTTGTAAGTTCTTGAAACAGGCCCCTGGTGAAGCACATATTTCGGTATTTTTCGATATTTCATCCGTTTTCTTTCGCATACCAAATATTCCGCAAGAAAGAGATGACGTCTTTCAAATGAGCCCATCAAACCCAAACTCCTCCTGAAGAAGATTCATCATTGCTGAGAAAAACTTTGAACATCAATCTTGCCTTTGCTAAAGAAATATTCAGTAGACTTTGGGATTGTGAGGTTTGAAATAATTGTGCTTTCTTTTCGAAACGCATCAGTCTCTGACATGATTAAAAATTATTCTCGCCAACTCTAATTGGGATCTCCCCTCGCTTAAAGAACAGTCGATCAATCAAAGTTCCAGGTAAACAACTTCCAGACAAATGGAGGATCTTATCCAGAAAATTGCTGCCTGAAGAGGTATGTCAAGCTTGCTGAAGGAGTGAAGTAAGGGGAGTTTGATTATCGAGAGAACATTTTTATTTCACTATGAGCAAAAGAAATATCAATATTCAGGCAGGCATGGGGGTAATAAATTATCAGAAGTTATTGTACATTCAAATTGCTGGTAGTTATAGTATTTTTCACAGTAAATTGTATTGGCTTATTAACTGCAATAAACTACCCGATTCAATCCCATTGTGTGGAAAATCATCTGGTGAAAGAGGCAAATGTGCTACAGGGTCGAACTTAAGAAATTTGAATTTTGCATAATGTAGGAGATATACAAGTAATTTATTTAAATGTTACAATTCTATTCTATATTTAGTTCAGTGTCGCTATCGCTATCCTCATCTAAATTAATTATAATTGGCGCAATTGATTTTACAGAAAGGTACGAGTTTTCAACATTTATAACATGACTAACAGAACTTTTTTAACTCTCGGTAGGAATGTCATTCATACAGTTCCTAATTAATTCTACCACACTACCACTTAAAGTCGGAGAAATATTTTTTCCGCGCACGCTCGATTTAAGTTGGTGCCACATAAGCTCTATGGGATTGAACACGCAGTAGTAGGGAGGTAGTCGTAACACTGTAAGTCCCAATTCTTCTGCAATTGTATCACAAACATTCCTTTTTTTTTAAAGAAAATGACTGCGGCACTTGTAAAAGTTCTTTTTTTGTATAATTTTCCTCAAAATATATGTCATTTGCGGCCATGAAGTTTTGAATCTCCAATTTCGTATTCTTTGAGCCAGGAATTTTTTGCAATTGTCGACTATGATAGCTTGCGTTGTCCATTACTATAACACTGTTTGGCGGAATGTTGGGTAACAGACAATTTTTAAACCAATCTTCAAAAAGCTCTGCTGTCGTATCTTCGTGATAATCAACACAAGAGTCCTTAATATTTTTGGCAGGAAGCCACATAGCGTTTGGGATCCAACCATTTTCTGATCCTGCGTGTAATATTGTGATTCTCTTCCCTTTATTTGATGGTGCTTTTGTTTTACACTTTTCAGAGGAATCAGACCATCCTTTGGAAGGGGTGTCATGCGTGTCAAACCATGTCTCGTCGAGGTAGAGTATTGGCCGATTTTCAGACTGGTATTTTCTTATTGACGTTATATATTCAGAACGTTAGTTTATTAAACGTGTGGATTCCATTATTACTTGTCTCTTGTCAATTTTGCAATATTTAAAGCCCATTGCAGACAGAGCTCGCCAAAGAGTAGTGAGGCCACAGTTGATGTGAGTTTCTTCATTGATGAGCCGCTGTTTCAGACTTTTGATTGTAGGGACACGCTGCTCATCGTACATAGTGTAGATTTTTCGCCTTATCAAATCTTTTTCCCAGTCGTCTAGACTTTTTGTGACACCGGAATCTTTACGCTTTTTTCTTGATTCCATGGAATTTTCAACAATTCGTCTAACTGAAGTTAGAGGCACCTTCGTCAAATAACTGGTTACTTTTAATGCAACACCCGCGTTATATCCTTGCTGAAGTAAGGAACTATACACATTTTTTATAATGATTTTCGCGTCACAAGATAAGTGATTTTTCTTTAACGAACCACGGGAAGAAGCACTATTACTTTCTATCCACGGACGCCACATACTGCCTATTCTGTACGTTGGGGCATAAAATCTTTTCTATTAATGTCTGTAATAACAAATAAATGTTATAAAATTATTGCATGCCGTAACACAAGTGAACACTTCCAATGAAATACAAAGACTAAGATGAACAAGAAGTGTAAGCTGTAATCCTCTACAATCCCTCCCTGAGAAACAAAATTACCTGAATCCGGTACTTTTACATTTATGATGTGCATCTCGGATTTTACAACTTGAGGGTCTAATTGGTTTTATTATAATCCTTCAGTCAATACCATTCATTGTGAAAACTACTATATGCAGGGTAACTAGATAAGCTCATTTTCAAATTTTTACCACAACGATGATAATCTGCTTTCAGGTTGGAAAGTGACCAATTATTAGGTAGGAAAAACGGTCCCAACCTCTCTTAGAACTTTCCAACCTCTTTGCCTTTTGTTCAAAACGTCATTCTGCTCATCTGAATTTACGAAGTATTTAGATGTCTTCTAACGTCTACACGACAACATTGTTATATAAAACAAGGTAACCCGCACCTACACTCAAACTCACTACTTCAATAAGAATATTTATTTCAATTTGTTACATACATACATTGTTATATAAAACAAGGTAACCCGCACCTACACTCAAACTCAGTACTTCAATAAAAATATTTATTTCAATTTGGGATACGTCAGTTTATAAGATAAAAGCTGTACGGTGAACATACTAATCAACAACAAACAATCACGTAATAAAAGAGTAAGAGAGCTATCATACTCAACCATAGTACAATTACAAAAGAAACTCATTGAGATTATAGCATTCCAAATCAGTGAGATATTTTTGAGGTTCATTTTGAATGTACCAGAATGTCTGATGTTTTCAATGGGTGTGGGAAGTTTATCAAAAAATTATTTCCATGCATTTCCATCTTGGTACAGAACTAATAACTTATATGCCCAGCAATCTCTGTGAAGTATACTTAGATATAAAAATACTTATTATATGTGTTCACTGTCTTGAAATTTTTTCCAAGGAGGTGTTTTTTCTTTCGTCATGGTCTATACTACCAGTGTGCAAGTGGAAAAGTATTTGAATTTGTGCCAAGATGGATTGGATAAGCTGTACATCAGCGTTTAGCGACAACTGAGACCTATTCGAAATGAATTTATTTACATATTTCGTAAATATATGTGCCGGTAACTGTCAAAATGCCGACTCTTTTGAATTGACCAGGATAGGTTTGTCTGTAATTGATTCCCATAGTAAACAGCGCGATATTCTCTTCTGTGCAAGAAAAACTCTCTGAGTATCAGGGAAAGCACCCTAAAAGCAAATTCACTCGCGAATCAACATGTTCGTTGTATACAATAAAGGGATGTTCCTGAGTTAATACACCTCTAGAGTTTCCAACTATATAGCGAATACTATTCGATATACTACTCAGAGTAGCACAATACTATCTCCAGTTGAGTCTGTCATCTGAGATCAGCCCAAGCAACTGAGTAGAGTTCGACCTTTGAAAGGAATGGATAAATCTGAATCCTGTTTATCCTGAGCAGTAAGGAATCTCATGAAACTTGTCTTTTTTGTGTTCAGGCATAAGAAATTGCTCTTGAACTAGTTTTCCCAAAGAATCAATCCCTCTACGCATTTTCTTTTCAACAAACAGTTATTGGGAGCTGTGACAATGAATGAGCTGTCGTCAGCAGACAATGTAATCCAAGAGACGAAATAGAGGTCGACCTTCACCCAACTGTTTACCTGATGTAACATACTTTTTATAGGGTTTCATAAATAGGCGAATACGCGTATAATGGCTTACCTATTAAATGTGGCCCAGACTAGATACAGTGAGATTCAAAAATTTCGGCCATATGGAAAACTTTTTCATTATCGATTTGTCAGAAAAATTTATTCTTCAGGAAAATTGTTGCATTACAAAATACTTGCATATGAGATGTCGACATTTCAAATTTCCGAACGGTATACATGGGAGAACGAAAAATAGGAATTTTGATCAGGTAAACCACATCTCATTTTTGAAATAATCAAAAAGTTCATTCAAAGGAGTTGTTGAGAACTGAAATCAATATTCAAATTTGGAATCACATCCAAGGTTTACTCTTGATCAAAATTCTTTCGCTCTCCTTTGTACACTGATCGGAAATTTGTAATTTTGACAACTCATTTGCGAGTATTCTGCAATACACCAATTTTTATGAAGAATAAAATTTTCTGTCAAATCGATAATAAAAAAGTTCTCCATATGGTGGATATTTTTGAATCTCACTATATTTAGTCTGGATTTTGATAGGTAAGCCATTATTGGCGTATTCTTTTATTTATGAAACCCTATAAAAAGTACGTTTCATCTCGTTATCGTACTCTGAGGAACACCCATGTCAATGATTAGATTGTCTGAATAATAAGATTGCTCTTCGTTGAAAGCATTATGCGTCAGAGAGAAAAATTGTTTTCTCTTATGCAGAAAACTAGCGAGCTAGTTCAAGCTCGGTCCTCTTACACCATTGGACTTCGTTTTATTCAATAGAAGTGGAGAACTCACACAGTAGAATGCTCTTGTGAGGTCATAAAATTCTCCAGCTGGACACTGACCCTTGCTTGATCAGTTCAAGATTGCTTTCACCAATTTTGTGGTCAATGTCTGGAGCGTGTTGGGCGACACTGGATTTTACTTTCCTTCCGTATTTCATGCTCTTTGAAACGGGTTTCAATAGCTCGTTGGTTCTGACCGATGTATTTGTTGTTGCAATATTGACAACTGATGTCGTAAATTCCCGACTTTTTGAGTTTTCTAATTTATCTTTTCGGTTGCCAAGAAGCTGTTGTAATTCGTAAGAAGTTTTATACGAACTTTCATATTCACTTCATAGAATACCTGTTGAAGTTCTCTAGTGTATTGAGGTTCATATAGGATTACTACAAACTTTTCATTTCTCTCATCCTTTCGAAAAGTCGAAGATTTACGGAGTGTTTCCTTAAATTTACATTTTCTAATTATCTCGTCAACTATCTCTGGGCTAAAACCGTTCACTTCAACTACGTACCTAATCACTCTCCTTTTATTGTCGTTCTTATCTTTTCACAAAGGAAAAGTTCAACCGGTGGACAAGGAATTGCAGTGCCGCCATTTTATGTTGTGGACAATGATTCGGGTCATTTGGAATGTATCTGAATGTGTTCGTGTCTTTCCTTCAATTTCAAATTCGAGAATTTGACATTATGTTGAGATAATCTATATTGGAAGAGCAGACTCAGAGGTTTATCCTCTGACATCTGGACCAAAATGCCATTTATATGCCCTTTCAATTCTAATTGATGAATTATTAATATGTATGTTTTTTTTGTATTCTTTATGGGTATATAATAAACGTATTATTATTATTATTATAATCTATATCAAGGGCTGTGATCACACTAATAATTCTACAGGTTACCAATTCTACTAGGTTTTCCTAGAAAATAACATGCCAGATTATGATTACACAATTCTAAGTCTTTCCTATGTAATATCTCAAGGTTATTTGCAATACATCATTCATTTCAGATAGAAGGAATGATCAAACCTTACTCAATACGAAATAAAGCGAACCCCAAAACAATAATAGAAAACATAACTGCATATCGAATACAAGTATTCAAACGGCGTAGCGAATAATGGACATCATCATCATCATCATCATCATTTATTGTTTTTTACAACCATAGTGTATAACAAAGAGTTTGGTGCCATACAGTTTTCCTTAAATAAAAAAAAAAAATACAAATAACAAATTTCAACCATCAGAAAATGTTTTGCTCAAACGTAAATAGTGTGAAATTAAAGGGGTGTTGAACATATAAAGAAAAATTAACAGCATAAGGCTATCCTACAATATTGCTTCAATCTATTCATTGATTATGAAAGATCGTAGTCTCATTACTTCCATCGTAAACTGACTAATAATTTTGGCCTCGGTCAGAGTGATGTTGGTGAGAGTATTTCTCAGTGAGGTCATATTCTCTAGGATGTGACAGTCAGGTTTCAGAGAGCTGAGAATGGGACAGGTGAAAAATAAATGTTCCAATGTCTGTGGTAATTTTAGGTTACAAAGTGTACAAAGCTCAGTAAGATCGACATGATAATAAATATTTTTATGCGTTATTCTCAGTTCTTTATCATAAGAAAGTCGTAATTGTGCAATAGTTCTAATTGTATGTATGGAACAGTTAAATGACAGGTAGTTTGAAATACATTGGGCACTGTTTGTTATGATCCCCCTAAAGAGGGAGTATCTGGAATTTGCGTATTTATTCAGGTCTGATTCATAGCAAAATTGTTTATATTTATCTAAGAGATATTGCGTGTTTCTTTTGAGAAGCCGCGGATCTAACTCATTATATAGATCTATGCAGTTGATTGAATCGAAAAACAAACGTAATTGACTCGCCCAGTTGTACCTGACGTCGTGACATGGAATCGTAAACAGGCTGCGGAAACATTTTCTCGGAAATCTTCCTTCACCCATTTGTAGGACTTTTATAAGCCAGGTTAGGGAGTGTTTGAATACCGTGAATGAAAGGTGGATTATGCCTGTTTCGAGCCGGACGCAGAAATCCGGAGTATTTTGCGGAAGTCTGAGCAGCCGCTTGAAGAACCCAACTTGAGCCCTCTCGATTGTATCGGTATAGCGTAATGCCCAGACTGGCATACAGGACGCTAAAGTACTAACAACAATCGAGTTGAACAGGTGGCTTCTAGCCTCCCATGAGTTCACATTACCCTTAGAAAGAAGTGAAAATACCGTTCCGGATGCCTGTTTACATTTTGATACCGATGTGTGTGCCATTTCTCTAAATAGGGAGGAAGAGACGAATTCAACTCCAAGATACTTATACTTATTCACAATTTCGAGTTCATTGCCATTCAGGAGAAAACGATAATTATAGACTTTCTTGAATCCACTTTTTGAAAACCGCATTATTTTGGATTTATTGGTATTGACAGATAGCGCATTTAGTTCAGAGTATTCTTCCAGTATTTTTAGTTTCCTAGAGAGATCAATCGGTGAGTCGCCTAGTATAATCAGATCGTCAGCGTACAGTAGGATAACGATGTCAGTCTGATTATCTACATATATTCCTCTTGCACCGCGATCGCGGAAAAAAAATTCAATATCGGCGATGAAGAGCGAAAATAAACTAGGGCTGAGCGATTCCCCTTGTAGAACCCCTGAAGAAACATCGAATTCCTTAGTCAGCTGTTGATTGACCTTGACTTTGAACGTAGCGATGTTATAAATATTTCTCAGAACGCGAATAAAATTGGAACTGACCCCCAGAGAAAAAAGTTTCTGCCAAAGCAATGTGTGTTCAACGGAGTCGAAGGCTCTTTTGTAGTCTATGAATGCTACAAATAAATTACGGTTTTTTAGGCGCAGTTGTAATTGAATCAAAGAGTTGAGAGTGAAAACATGGTCCGTACAGCCACGCGAACTACGGAAGCCGGCCTGGCACTCGGGAATTATTTCATTGGTGTCACTCCAATAAGAGAGTCTGTTTTTCAGAATAGATGTGAATAGTTTCGTACAGCAATTCACGAGTGCAATACCACGATAATTTAGAGGGTCTCCAGCAGTACCATTTTTGTGCAGCATAGTCATAACTACTTCACCCCAAGCGGAGGGAATTAGCCCTGTTTCATAAATCCTGTTGAAAAATGAACATAAGTAAAGAAGCCAGTTCTCAGGCAGGTGTTTGAAAAACTCGTACGTTATTCCGTCCCCTCCGGGAGATTTGCCATTACGACTTTCGCTTATGACACGTTTAACTTCGTCCATTGATATAGTGCAGTCCAATAGTGGATGTTGAGCGTCAAAAAATAATGAGTGGTCGAGAATTTTTGGGGTAGCAATCGAGTCGTAAAAAAGTTCCCATTCAGCGGTTCCCAAAGCACACACGCGAATTTCAGAACGCAGTGCTTTCACAGCACTCCAAAATTCTTTGGAGTTCCGAGCACTGCTGATAGAATTTGTTACTGAAAGTTCGTGCGAATATTTTTTCTCTTTTATAAGTTTTCTATAGAATGCTTTGGCTTTTAGCAGTTCAGATTTGGCAGCAGGGGAGAAATTATTCGTTTTACAAATTTTAAGTTTGTTTTTCAACGAGAATTTTGCCGCTTTACATTCTTTATCATACCAAGGTTTATTCTTTGACGTTGTTTGTTTTCTAGAACGGAAGTTATGTGAAAGTCCGAGGTTATCGGCTGTTTCATGTATCGCAAAACAGAGGTTTTTATATGATTCATTTGGGCAAGCAATAAACATACTTCTTTGAGACCAGCGCATTTCATTTTCAAAGTGGGTGGCAATATTGCTGTCCCATATCAAAGAACGAACATTATAACTATCAGGCTCTCTGACGTGAGTTGTCATCTCGTAATTAAGTGTTAGCAAAATCGGGAAATGATCAGAGATCACGATATCATTAAGTACAGTGAAATCATGGACTAACCCCAAGTGGGTGCTATTAATGAAAACTAAATCTACAACACTCTGACCTAGGTGGCTAAAAAAAGTAAAATTTGCGGGTGTATCACCCGGAGTTCGACCATTTAGTTGGCTTAAGGAATATGAATCCATGAAGTCCAAGAGACTACGACCTCTACTGTTAATATGATTATCTAGACTATTCCTTTTTTCAGAAAGAACAGTACCCTCTAACATTTCTTCAGGTATAATGCCTAGATCACCGGTTCTACAATTGAAATCGCCACATAATACTAAACAAGTATCAGGGTACTGTTCCACAATATTCGATATTGATAATTCGTAAAGTTCTAATGTAGTATCAATGGAAAGAGAGGGCTTGAAATATACAAAACCAAAAATAACGGAACAGTTTTTCATAGTTAGTAAACACAGAATCCACCAGGGTGATTTGTCCAAAATTTTTACACTGATATCTTTTCTAATGAAAACACACAAGCCCCCGCTCGCCCGACCCCAAGATTTTTCTTTCAGTGCGTGTGATGAAAACATTTGAAAGTCTCTCAGAAGGGGGGAATTTACCGGGTCACCTAAGAGCCAGGTTTCGGAAAGGAAAAGTACATCAAATTTTTGTTGGCAGGTATCTAAAAATTCTTGAGAGTGCTGGTAACCCTGCATATTCCATGAAATCACACTAAGTGGTTGCTATTCTAGGCGAGAACCGTTTTGCCTCACTACCTTGGACTCCCTTTTGGGGGAATTTTCCTCCTCACGTGATCTCTTTGAAGATTTCACTATTTGAGGGCGGTTTCTAATATATTTTATTGTGATATCCTTTTCTCCCTCCTGTAAGCGTTTATCCAACTCTACGCGAAGTTCAGACAGTGTTTTTTGCTGTTGTGGAGTTAGGTCAGACTTCAGAGAAATTTTAGGGTACTGACTTCTTGAGAGTCGATTTTTGTTTCTTAGTATCTCTAGTGCAGTGTCAGATGTAAATAGGGTAATTTTGGTTGGGCGTGAACCGTTTACTGATCTCCCAAAATGAGTGATATCTTGAATTTGGGAAGAAGCGTTCGGAACCACAGAATCTAGAATAGAATTCACGATCACACGGCTCGCATTCCTGTCTTGTTCGGCTAAACCCATTAAAATAATATTTTTCTCGCGCTTCAGGCGTTCTCTTAATTCATATTGAGAGTCGACTATTGCATTTTTAAGCTGTGTTTCAAGTCGGTTTACGTTGGCTCTGAGGGACTCATTTTCTTTCTGAACTTGTGAAATATTGGATTCGCAGGAGGCAATGGACGTTTCATGTGCGGAAACTAAAGTGTGGAGATCATCAATTTGTTTATTGCAAGCGGCGATAGCCGTATTAATGTTCTTGAATTGATCCATTATTTTATCGAAGTGTTTCACAGTGAGTGGTTCAAAATTCTCGCGTTGGGAGTTTGCTTTGGATTCAATACATCGCGGGCATTTCCAACGAGAGCTCCCTGCAGAATTGGCACACGTATCATGCGCAATGCAAAGACAGACTGAGCACTGCCTGTGTAGATCAGCTGATAGAATGATAGGGCTAGCGCACACTCCGCAGATAAGAGGTGGAACCATGGCAACTGTTTACTTCAATCGTATTTGTGAAGAAAAACCAAATTACAGGCGAAAATAAAAAACTCTACTCACAAATGTGGACACTTGTACTAGAGCGAGGGTAAACTGATTTTGGCACTATTACTTCAGTTTAGATGGTGATTTAGTAGAAATTTCAAACTATTTCACAGAGCAAACTGAGACACGTGTGTCTCGTATCGCATTTACACTCATAATGGATGGTGGAATGAATAATACGGTTAATATGGGCATAAAATCATTCCCATGCTAAACATAAATCAACCAATGAGCATGAAAACCGAACAAGTTCACATAACTAATATACTTAATAATAAACCAAGCGCAATGAAATGAAAAATCGAAATGTTCACGGAGAATATTATTCAAGGTTGAAAATTATCAATGAACATGAACCAAAATAGAAAAACTCCTTACTGTCTATCAAATACAATTCTAAAATTGTGAAGTGCAGAAACGAAATCAATATACAATATATCAGCCAGGTCGGTACACTTCATTCACAAACCCTAGCCCTAAAAATAATGGCTTCATTACATATTGCAGAGGTTTCTTATGTGATGTTATGAATAAACACATTTTTTGTGCTGTCTGAACCCGATAGATCAACATAATGTATAACAGTATTGTACAACCACAATAACCTTTTTTATCCATACAAAGCAGGGCGGGTCGCTAGTTGATAATAATATTCTTCAAATTATGTTTTGATCATTCAGTTGAATGAGTAATAATGAATTCAAAAAATCTGAAACAAACGGTCTTGGGAAAAAAATGTTGAAAAAGTGAAATTACATGTTTTTGAATTGGAAATGAGAAGGGTGCAAATGAAAAAATAAATTGTAATGTAAAAAAAAGCATGGTGTCAATAGATTACTCAAAAAGCGTCCCACTCTTTTAATAACGCAATATATTTTTATTTACACTATTCTCAATTCAAATTGATGAAAAATATGTTTTTTACTTTTTTGTAAATTTTTTCACAAAAGCGTGTTTAATATTTTCAAACTATTATTTATTTCTCATTTTTAGTTAGATTTTTTTATAGATGCGTGTGTTTAAGTTTATTTCAACTATTATTTATCTCACATTTTCAGTGAGGTTTTTCATGGATTCGTGTATTTTGGTTCTCCCAAACTATTATTTTTTTTGAAGATTATTATGCTTCTATAGATTATTATTATGACCATCTACAACAAAATGAGCAGCATTGAGAGCGTCTCGAAGTCAGAAATTTCACAGAAGCATAAATTATCATTTGAAACTGCAAATCTTTCTGTGGATTGTGAATATTCAAGTTCAATTGATGACGAGTGAAGTCTCAACAATAAATGAAAACTGGCACCTTCGCCAAAAATTTCGTTCAATTCAAGATCGCTAGAAAAACAATTCGTTAATTTTGAAGGTCCTAGTGAGGATATCAGGACAAATTTTCCATACCATTGCATCGTCATTGATCCTCAATAAGTATGCAGAAATCCAAATTATCCTGACGTTTCAAAATTGGTCAAAACCGCGTTCAAAGTTTCCTTCACAAACATACATGAAAGCTAATAGAAGCGAAAATAAAAATATTGAGACCCATGATGAAACATTTTTCGAGTCAATATACACCTGCCAAACTATATTTTAGCCAGACTAATCCTTGCTATTACAGTAACCCTATCAATGAGTGAATAAGTGAAAATTCTCCTGGCAAGTTTAAATCATCTTGTCTTGACACCTCACTCTCGTGTTGTGATCTGTCAACGTGGTTGTCAAAATTTTAGAGCCTAATAGAAAAAAAGATGATTCTAGCAAATATCATTTGGTTGCTGATAGTAAATGACCAGAGTTCTGATTCAAACGATCAAATAATCATCAACTCAATTGCATTGAAACAGTTATACAGGAGCTTATTGGTCTAGTCCAGAATGGAAATTATAATAATACAGGTAATAATACTAAAAATGTATGAATAATTTCGTCTAATTGTAAGTCTGGAGGACTTACTATTTACTGTAACTTCGAGTCGAGTTATCATGAATGTTTCGTCTTGTGATTGTGTTACTAGTGTTTCCAACGAATTTTTTACTGCTTTCGCTTTGAATTACTTATACAATCATTGTTTTTCCATTGTCATCTCAGTTGTGACTAAAGTGATTATTCAACCCACTGATGAATATTCTGTAAAGGAAACCATTTGTGTTTGTGGTACTAACGAATAATTCTTAAGTTTCTGTTAATTAATCAACATCTGAGATAACGAAGTGGAATGGTTCGAATAGTAATGAATTAGTGGAAGATATTTCTCACACTGAGGGTGTTTGAAGTTCTGTAACTGAAGGAGAAATAAAATGAAACAAACACGCAATCGTCCAGTTCAAAAAATATCATAACACACTTATTACGAATTCATGAAAAGTTCCAAGTTGAATTGAATTGTGCTTGAAACATCACTAAAGAATATAGCAGACTTATTTCCGACTCACGAAGGCTTATTTTTGACATTTGGTGAATGTCAGTACGACAATTTGAAGAAAAGTTTCGAAAATAGTCCGGGATGAAGTGAATAAAATCCTGAAAGTGAAAAAATGGACCGAAAGAAGAAATCAATGGATATTACTGAAAAACAATGTTCCAGAAATAACCATTTTGTGATATCGAATCGTTCCAATGGCAATGAGCATTCTGATAATGACCAAGAATCACAATTCAAGGTATCTAAAGAAGATTATGATGAAAATTCGAACACTAGGTCATATGAAATTGATGAAAAAGATCAAAATAAAATTGTCGCCTCAAATATCGAAAGAAGTATTTTTTTACACAATGAAACTATTAAAGATAAAGACCAGATTATTCGAGAGGAAGAAAAAACATACGATTATTAACTACAGAAAATGCTAATTTACAGAAAAATTACGAGTTTTTATTATCAAATATTGTTGATAAAGAGACTCTAATGGATACTCTAGAAAGAATCAATAGAAGAATTGGCAAACTGGAAACAAATTCAAAATCAAGTAGTACAAACTTATATAAATCTTATTCAGATATGTCAAAAATCTGTAAGAAATCACTTTTTCAATTGATCCAAATTGCAAAATTAGTGATGAAAAGAAAATAACTCGATATTCTGTACTCGTATCGCATATAATGATACCATTGAATTTTGGATACCTATGTCGGTTTTCTATATATATATCTATAGAAGTATATAAACCCTTCGACTCTGACAGAGAGCAAATCATTTAAAACTTGAATATCAGGATGATTCAAGCTCTTATTCGTTTCAAATATGCGCTAGACACAATATTGAAATAGAGATTTATTCAGTGCCGACTATGTCTTCCGTCCAAGACTATTTCAAAATGAAAATTTATCGCGGTAGAGTCAGCATATCGGCAAACTTCCATTCCTAAAAAGTTCCCCAAACTTCTCTATTGAAAATTTAAGTTACATTCGCAGCGCTAGGCTGGTCAACATCTGAATAGATTTTTGTGACATGATTGCATAATCTCTGTATTGATTTTAACTGGCTGATGTTTGATGAGAATCCATATTTACCAAAAAATATCACAGCTTTCTTGAGCAGGATTGTCCTGTTTGAGAATGCTATTGTATAGCGAAATACTTCGTGGTATTTTCAACATTTTTTAGTAATAATCGTTTAGAACATTTTGATATTTTTAGATCTCTAGTATCACTTCAATCAGTTAAAAATATGATATATTAAATGATTATAATAATACAGTTAATAATACATATGTATTAACAACTAGATACCCACATACCTACATGAGTATTTCATTATGAAAAAAAAAACAACTACATGGGAGGGAAGAATATGAACCTACGAGTACTTGTTTTTTGTGTATGAATAATTTTGTCCTATTGTAAGTCTGGGGGACTAGCTATTCATTGTCACTTCGAGTTTAGTTATCACGAATGTTTCGTCTTTTAATTGTATTACTAGTGTTTCTAATGAATTTTATGCTGCTTTCGCTGTGGATTACTTTTGAAAGTATTGTTTTTGCATTGCCATCTCAGTTGTGACTGTAGTAATTATTCAACATACTAATGCACATTCTGCAGATAAAAACATTTGTGTTACTAACGAATAAATTTTAAGTTTCTGTTAATTAATCAACGTTTGAGATAACGAAGTGGAATGGTTCAAATAGTAATGAATCAGTGGAAAATATTTCTCGCATAAGGGGTGTTTGGAGTTCTGTAATTGAAGGAGAAAAGTACTGATTGTAGGACACATGATATTGAGATGAAAAATAAAAGCCAAAAATAATAGTTATTCATCAATTCAATTGAGGGTTAATGCAATAACTTCTCGGGATAGATTATACAGGGTGTAACTGAATAAGTGTAAAACATTCAAGTAGGTGATTCCTCATCGAAAAGAAGATAGGATCTTTCATATAAAGAAAATTCATTGAAGCATCCCCTGTTGAGACACAGCCCCTGAAAGGGGGTGCATAAAATTTGTATAATAATTTTTTTCACAAGCACTGAAGAAGTTACAATATCAAAATTAACCTGACGTTTTGTACTACCAAAAAAACACTTAGCCAGTGATTTATTTGGTTTACCTCATGGTTGTAAGGGGTGGAAAACGCAACCCATAAAATTTATTTCCAATGTAACTTTTTTCTTATTATTTGTTTACCATTTAAAAATTATATCCGATAGCCTTTTTTAATCTGAACAAAAAATGTCTTCTGGGTTTTTGCCCAAAATAAACCAGTTCGCAGCAAAAAATTATTTTACGAACAACTACAGAAAAACATCGTCATAAATGCGAAAATACGAAACTAATCTATCTAGTAGGTCGCTATTAGCGATAGTGACAATTGAATTGGTATGACGCTGTCAGTTTGTGAATTTTTGAAATTGAATTAATACTAATTGTGTTTGTTGTTCTGTTCTTAATTTGTTACTTTAAATTTTATGTACCCCCTTTAAGGGGCTGTATCTTAACAAGGGATGCTCCTATGAAGTTTCTTTATATGAAAGATCCTATCTTTTTTTCGATGAGGAATCACCTCCTTGAATGTTTTACATTTATTCAGTTACACCCTGTATATCTGCCCTTCTGAACTTATGAAGGTTTTGATATTAAATCTTGATATTTTCAGATGTGAAAGGTAACTAAATAAAAAAAAAATATGAAGGAAACATTCATCCACCACAAAAAATGCCTTTCAGACAGTACATGAATAGATTGTTTACCAGGTAGGAAAAGCCTAAGATTCCTGGACGACTATGAATATGGCTTAGTAGAGGCACAAGCCGAGATTTAGCAACACAGAGTCCAGGAATGTGGCTTTTTCTACGAAAAAAACATACTATGATTTCGCAAATCGTTAAAAATTTGACAGGTATTAATTAATTTGACAATTTAATTCATGTATAAAATATACCATAAGCCGCAGTGATCTTGTCATTGTGACAGCGAAAAAAATTTGCCCTAAGTTTTTCAGCGACCTAACTCTTGAAAACATGGCAACTAGAATTGTAAACAAATCTTTGACAGAGTCTTTGTCAATTTTTCATTTGCGTTGTCAGAAGAGTGTATCTGATTTGTGAAAATGAAATATAAGAATTGTGTCTTAAACAATTGTACTTTTCCGTTGAATTGAATAATCTAAACTGTATTCATTAAATTGTCGTACCGAATTACACTCGAGATTTTTTTTGTCGAAAAAAACTTGATATTTATGATTCGAGTTTAGTTGGCTTCCGAGAAATTAACTCAAAAAACTGACAGAAAAATTTACTCGTCCTACAGACTCGTAATTTTTTAAGAGGCAGTTTTTTTCGTAGAGTTGCCAGGCCACAACATTCTCATCGAAATGTCCAGTTCACTTCGACAAAAAAAAACTCTCGTGTAATTATAATGAAAAAATAATTCCATATACCTATGAATAAATGGTGCTCTGAAATTCGTAATAAATTTACTTGGTTTACTATGGAAACTATTTTCAATAATATATGTTGAACACTACATACTGTAAGGAAATATCGGAGGATATGCATATTTTGTTTTTCTTCTTCAAATAAAAAAAAATACAATTCTATAAAAAACGTAAAGCATTTGTTTTACAAATTATCATTGTTGATAGATATGCGTTTATAATCGAAAGAAGTTTGACTCATTCACGAAAAACGACGAATCTATATGGACAGGAAAATAGTCTTTCCTCCTTTTTGTGGATGAATTGAACTTCTTTGACTTATATACATGTATCTATCAGCAGAGTGTGTTCGTAAAATTCCTCAATTCTACTTCTTTCATAGTTTTTTTCAATTTATTTTACTCGAAGGAGAAATCGCCGAAAAATAGTTCCTCAAAGAATATGCAGTTTCTTTTTTTGGGATTGGTGGTGAGAATCACTTTTATAGGGAAGGCAAGTATTTTTTTCTCTACTGATTATATAATTATACGAGGCAATTCATAGTATTACTATGCCATTCTCCAAAGAAGGGAATGGAAATGAAATCCAAATCTGTCTCAAATATTATTTTCTTGAATCTTCATTATCGTCACGTTATAATCAAAACGCTTCACCATTGTTGAAAGAAATGTCAAGTCATAGGGCACATAATAACAGCCTATTTCGCATCAGTTCTCGATTTCACGTGAGCAGAGTTCAAAGGAGTGAAATTTGCGAGGTAATCAACATCCTTTATGATATATTCGAGTCTCCACCATGAATTTGTATAACAAATGCAGATAGCAGTTTATAATAATATACCAAATCAGATCCAATACATAACCATTTGTCATTCAAATTTCACCAAATCTCCTATATAACGTCTATATCGTAATAATGTACGTAATATTATATTATTGAGGTTCACTCATTAACAAGTTCATCAACTTTTTGAATATATCAGACGAATATGAAGTGATTTGATGTATGATATAAAACGTATGGGTCAGATTAGTTGTAAACCGACACTGAAGCCAACTTGACTTATAAATAACGCAACACTACTTTCAAGCAAGAGATGAAACATTGGAATTTAGTTCAGCTAGGAACTTGTTCGAATTCCCCTATTTAATCCTGATAATTTATTCCCAAGTTGATATATTGTTTGAACGTCATTATTTTGTGGTGGATCAATATTTGTTCCGTAGTTTTCCGGGTTTGTGAACTACCACAATCTGAAAAAATAAGAATTAATATTGGAATCTATTCAAGAGTAGAAGGGCAGATTTTCAATCTTCCCCGAAAGTTGCTGCGTCTATTGAAAAACAGTTCTTTCTGGAAAAAACAACTCCAATTAGTCAGCAAATTCTCGTATAACTCGAATTCTGCTTATCAAAAAAATAATAAGAACTGATATATATGAAAATACTTATCTCTTAACGTTTCGGAAACTAAATCTGCTTCTGTTCTCAAAACTTCTAGGCAAATTCTTTTTCAAATGCAAATATCTCGTATAGACAATTTTCCTGATTGACATTTGTCAAATTATTTCAAATTATAATTTTATATATTTTATTTTATATTACTAGCTGACCCGGCCACGCGTTGCTGTGGCTAAAGTTTTTGTTATATTACATTATAGTAAACAATCTAAGAGGAACAATAAGAGCACATCAGTCACGGAGTCCACTATGCTTTTTCACACAGATGGTATTTGTAAAAAAATATGGTGATCTCCTTATTTGACTTTCTACTACTATAACCCTTTAGGAAATGAAATTATTTACGAACAAAGACGAAAATGTTGATGTTGGTATACAAATTCACTGGATTGAGATTTGAAGGGGAAGTACGTTGAACACAATTAATTAAAATGTTTTTACACTTGATATTAAGCAGAAATCAATAGGTACAAAATGAAGATTTATCAGATTTATTATTTCCATTTAATTTTATAACAAATATAAGTATATTACAGTATAATACAGTAAATAACATGTGACGCTTAAACTCATGAATGAGGTAGGCAAGGCAGACAGTCTTAAACTTTTAAACATTAATATCTATTTTTTTGAATTATAAATACTATCAATTTCAATTTAATTTAACACCAATCGGTGCACAATGTTTTTGGTTAACCTGTCTTTAGCTTACACAAATAGATTCGACGGTTTCCCAACACGTGAACACGCAACTAGTTGCCCATGAGAAAAACATGGATTTTCCAAATCTAAACCATTTGTTGTTGTGCATGACCTTCTGCTGTCCTGATTCTTTGAGCTGGATTTCTTGATTCAATTTGTTCTGCCAACTGATGGGCTCAGCAGCGCCATCTATTGATTACTTACTCAACCCAGTCGAAAGGTATCGACATCTTGATTCAATTTGTTCTGCCAACTGATGGGCTCAGCAGCGCCATCTATTGATTACTTACTCAACCCAGTCGAAAGGTATCGACATCTGTTAGAATCATTTGGAGTTAACAGATAATTGTGACTGTCAAATAATAACAGACAAATAATTAGCAATAAATTAAAATTGCGACTATAATTTGAGATTTAAACTATCCTATCTCTCAAGTTGGATCGAACTGCACATGGTGTGCGAATTTTATTATAATCGGTTGAGTGGTTTAGGAGTCCATTGAGGACAAACATTGTGACACGAGATTTATATATATTTAGATTATATTTTATTATTATATATTTTTTTGTTGTACAAAATGTTATTTCAAATTTGAAATAATTTGGCAAATATCAATTACGAAAATTGTCTATACGAGATATTTGTATTTGAAAAGGAATTTGCCTAGAAGTTTTGAGAACGGAAGCAGATTTAGTTTCCGAAACGTTAACAGATGAGTCTTTTCATATATATCAATTCTTATTATTATTTCGATAGTCAAAATTTGAGTTATACGAGAATTTGCTGACTAATTGGACTTGTTCTATCCAGAAAGAACTGTTTTTCAATAGACGCAGCAACTTTTCGGGGTAGATTGAAAATCTGCCCTTCTACCCTTGTATAGATTCCGATATTATTTCTTATATTTTCAGATTGTGGTAGGTTAAAAACCTAAAAAACTACGGAACAAATGAGTTGATATGTTATTAATAAGTTAAACATGTTTGCTTGAATCCGCCTTGAACTATATACGAATGCAGAAATCTCACATTGAAATTCTCTCTAGATCAAAATAATCACGATATCTCACACCAATGTACGTTTGCATCTCTTGGAATACGATGACACACTTCAGTGGGTGTAGTTTTGATAGTTAAAGGAGGTTTGACAGCTTCTTCCATTATCCATACAATTAGAACTGAAAATATGTTTGAGTAACTGACACCCTTAGAGTAAACAAACACGGGGCATATCCTTCGATGTCTTTCAGAGCACGCGTTATATGTTGGCATTTTGTATTCAGTATTATACATTTCACTTTGAACAATAATTTGTTGTAATATGTAATATATTCATGTATCTTCGTATTTTAAGATGTGATTGAATAATGCATACTCCCTATTGAAAATAAAGATTCATCGTCCAATTATCTGTCTATCACAAACTTCCCGACCACCCCAAAAAACTTTTACAAAGTTTCAATTTAATACAGGTAATAGAGGATTTTGTTTTGCAAAATTAGGCAGGAGTTATTTTATTGCATGGATAGTTGCAGTCTGACGTACTCAATCTAAAAACACAAAATACTTAAAAAATGGCTAACGGAAGTACCGCCATTTTGTGAAAACCCGTGTGGGCTTGTATCTCCATAACCGTGCACTTGAGGCCCACAATTATCCAGATCTTTTTTATAGATAATTAAATTTCCTATCGTTTTTATTCAATAATTTTTTTGTAGCACTTACCGTTCACGACTCATATTATTATTACTTTTTGTTTATTCACTTTTTTACCGATATCTCTTCAAATAATTGTATAAACAATAAATTGTTTATGATAAAACTTTTGAATCGATCAATTTTCTACAAGTTTTATTCACAACTTTTTTCTTTAGAGTGAATATTTTTGAAGGTACAACGCGTTCAATGTTGTAGTACCGAGTACAAGGTTATTAAGAACCAAGTATGCATAGCGTAATGATGCGAATCCGATACATAAAAAAAAATATGAATTTTAGAATTTTTTTGATTTAATGAATAATTGATAATTCAAGTTCTTACCTGCAAGAAATAGCGAATGCCCATTAAAAGTTTTTCTTTGCATTTTCTTTTATACAATTAAATATTACTATAAATAATTTGCAAACTACTGCCATAATTGAACACGCAAATAAAAAAATGGAATATTTATTGAAGAATATATGTGAAATTTATTTTACAAATGTACACCAAAATTAATCATATGTCTTCTCTGGCTCTTTGGCGTTTCGAGGGTGGTGAATTTTCGATGTTGGTTACATTCTCCTCTTCCTCTTCGTTATCTTCGTCAGTGGCATATGAAGATTGTAACGCCTCTATTAATTTGTCGTCAGAATCATCACCAATATCTTCATCGATGTCGCACAATTCTGTGTTGTTGACGATTACTTTCAGCTGATTAGTGCACGTTTCCCCTGTGCAGTTCTCACAGATTACCGTACAGTCCAATCCTGCTTTTTGGCACCCACAGGCTCTGCCACAGCCAGTTCTGCATTTGCATGAAATGCACTCTAGTTGATCTCCCAAATACAAGACGATTGAAATTGATGCGTTGTAACTTCGAAAATATTAACTTTAGAGGAAAAAAATTTGAATAAAAGTTGTAGAAAATTATTCTATTTGAAAGTTTTATCATGAACAATTTATTGTTTGAACAATTATTTAAAGAGATATCTGTAAAAAAGTGAATAAACAAAAAGTAATAATAATATGAGTCGTGAACGGTAAGTGCTACGAAAAAAATTATTGGATAAAAAGATAGGAAATTTAATTATCTATAAAAAAGGACCTTATAATTGTGGACCTAAAGTGCACGTATACGGAGATACAGGCCCAAACGGTTTTTTACAAAATGGCGGCACTTCCGTTCGCCATTTTTGTAAGTATTTTGTGTTCTTAGGTTAAGTACGTCAGACTGCAACCAGAGCTGTCAGAAAAAAGTATCTTAGTTACTTTAGGGTAACTTAGTTACTTTAAAGTATTTAAGATACAGTATCTTAGTTACTTTTTTGTTTTGGTAAAAAGTAATTAGTATCTTGATTACTTTTTAAAAGGAACTATATCTTGTAACTTTAAAAAGTATCTTAGATACTCAAAAGTATCTTAGATACTAAAGAGTATCTTAGATACCCAAAAGTATCTTAGATACTGAAGAGTATCTTAGATACTGAAAAGTATCTTAGATCCGGCGCAATTAAAACAAATTATTCGCCACGAAACGGAACCATCACGAAGCCTACCTGTCAATCGGTCATCAGAAATTTTAGTCTTTAATTGAATGAATGCGTTAAAAATAATGTCGTTTGGACGATATTATTTTTAACAAATAAATTCCCAAAGAGTGTATTTTAATAATTAATAAAAAAATCGATAAACGGCTTACCTTATTTTTTATCGATTTTTGGAATATAAAATTTCTTTTGAGACACCTTGTACAAATTACAAAGTAACTGGAAAAGTATCTTATAAAGTATCTTGAAAAGTAACTTAAGATAAGTATTTAAGTTCCTTTTTTCAAAGAGTAACTAGATATCCAAAGTATCTTTTGACATTTTTTCGAAGAGTAACTTATCTAGTAACTAGATACTTTTCCAAAGTATCTTTGACAGCTCTGACTGCAACTATCTATGAAATAAAATTACTCCTGCCTAATTATGCATTATGGACACGAGTAGCTGGCTCCCTATTACCTGTACTAATTCCACGAATTTGTTTCAGGTGAAACGCTCCACCGCTATCACCACTGCCGGACCACCATGCCGCGATTCTCCTCTGTCTTTCCTCACGTCCTGATCATCATAGCCGCCCAAGCATCGACAATGCCTCCGAACGATGTAGGAAACACGTTCGAGGTAAATGGAGTGGACTGCGGAAATTGGGACAATGACACTGTACGAGCGATTGGAGCTGGCTTGAACTGTTCGGATAAATCTGGGAGTTCCGAGTGCGCGAAAGAAATGGACTATAATCCGTCGGTTCTGGAGGTTTCAAGGCCGACTTGTGCTCCTACAGAAAGTGGTGTCAGCGGGGGAGGGACGCCGGAGGCACAGCGGGAGTGTCTGGATTGCGGAGGTGGTGAGATTATTTTTATTCTAGATATTGATATAGATATTGATATTTTCATGAAAGCCTTTAATGAAAAACGTTCTTCTTTATCAGGTCACAACATTGACACACATATTCATTGCCATGGGTTGATACATGTTCAATTGTTTGGGCAAACCTCATATCCAGCATTTCAAGTGTTTTATTTAAGAAGTGTTGTGGCTCTGACTGAGAAAATCAACAAACAAGCTTTGAAGTGATTGAAAACAAACAACAGATTCAAGTGGAAGTAGTCAGTAAATCCATTCTGCCCTCGGACATGTAAAATCAGTGATGCTGAATGTTTATTGTGCAAGTATAGGTTTCAATAAATGATTTTCGTTTTTGAATGAATGAGTAATTTGATGATAATTGTATTCATTGTTACCACCAACTGATTACATCCTTGTTATAACAAAGAGTATATGAGCTTTTGTACCCCCAAGGAAGTAGACAATTCCCTCTTCCTTCCTGACAGTATAAATGACAACGTGTTTATTTTGATAAGAATGCAGTGCGGAAGAGCCATCTGAAAGAAACGGAAAGAGATACCAAGGTTGAAAGAATTTGACATAGAAAGCCATCAGCTTCAGTATTTTATGAGTAATATTGAGTGGTAATGGTTCGGATTTCCATAGTCCATAATATAATCGACTCTATTGAGACCTGTTGCAAAAGTTATTAGATCGGAAGAATCTCAATGAAATAATAATTGATGGAATAATATTATACGGTGAAATTATCAAATATATATCTCAAATGAAACCTATCCAGTGATTGGGTAAGAATAATAAATAGTATAAGGCACTCAAATTCTAACAAGAAAAATGAAGCTGATTCTGTCAACGAATAAATTTAAAAATTCGAATGATCAAAAATGGAAAAGATGACATCTAGATGAGCAGATAGTAAAATCAGTTTGAAAGGAGAAATATAAAAAACTAACAAAAAATCATAATTTCATTGGAAATTCCATTCAAAAGTCACAGCAATATATTTCATTAACCTTCAATTTGATCACGCCCAGCTTTGGCATGAGCTAAATGTGTTTGTTAAACATTAATTTGTTAAGTGCCTGCTTGGTAAACAGAGGTCATAATCGTTAAGATTGGGATCTTCAGTTTCCAAACTCGTCTAAATGAGCACAGATGAAATTGTCGTATGGGTCAAGCCAAAAAATCTGCTGTAGCCGAATATGACTTGCATAATTCGGTTCCAAGGGACTTCCATTCTTTCAACAAAAAATCCATGATCATACCCGATTATATATGGAGGCCATCGAGAGTGGAATCATGTACAAAATCGACGGTCCGACAATATAAATTGGACGTCCTATGAAACAACCTTGTTAACATGTTCCAATCGGAGATCGAACCAATGCCACTACACCTTTTACAATCATTGTAATCCAGAAAGTATCAGATTTAGTCACATTGGTGAATTGTATTTCAGTCAATAACTGTAATTAAGGAAGGATTGGAAGTATTTCATATCATGTGGTCAATGAAGACACACAACGAATTGATACATTAATGTCAATATTAAAGAGGTTTTTTTTTGAGGAAAGTATCAATACTCATTTTGAAAATGTTTCATTCTGCAGAAATTTGTGCAGATCTGCAACGATTTTGATTCAAATGAGGTTCTGAAATGTTTGAATCTTTGTTTTGCTTTTGGTAAGATATTAATTATTAATATTACCGGAATAAATATTGACTAATCTGAATTGTAATAGATATTATCTGAATCACAGTTGAGTTATATGAAAAGCAATTGATACTTTTTAATAACAGTCGAGTAATCTGAATTATAATCGATATTATTTGAATTACAGTTACAGAATAATCTGGATAAGAATAAATGTTTTTATGATACAGCTGAGTAATCTGAATAACAATTGGTAATTTCTGAATTACATTTGACTCGATTTTCAATCAATATTGTTTCAATTGCAGTTGATTCATCTGATTTCCAAAAAATATTTTCTCAACTAGACTAATCTGAATTGCAATCAATATTGTTTCATTCTAGTTGACTAATCTGATCTGCATATAAAAATTTATGAATCACATTCGACTTATTTGAATGTCAAACAATTTTTCTGAACAACAGATACAATCACAGTTGAGTTATATAAATAACAATTGATATTTTTTAATAACAGTCGAGTATTTTGAATTACAATCGATATTATCTGAATAACAGTTACAGAATAATCTGGATAAGAATAAATATTTTTATGTTACAGCTGAGTAATCTGAATAACAATTGGTAATTTCTGAATTACATTTGACTTGTTCGATTTTCAATCAATATTGTTTCAATTGCAGTTGAATTATCTGATTTACAATAAATATTTTCTCAACTAGACTAATCTGAATTACAATCAATATTGTTTCAATTGTAGTTGACTAATCTGATCTGCATATAAAAATTTCTGGATCACATTTGACTTATTTGGATGTCAAACAATTTTTCTGAACAACAGATACTCACAATCACAGTTGAGTTATATAAATAACAATTGATATTTTTTAATAACAGTCGAGTATTTTGAATTACAATCGATATTATCTGAATTACAGTTACAGAATAATCTGGATAAGAATAAATATTTTTATGTTACAGCTGAGTAATCTGAATAACAATTGGTAATTTCTGAATTACATTTGACTCATTCGATTTTCAATCAATATTGTTTCAATTGCAGTAGATTCATCTGATTTACAAAAAATATTTTCTCAACTAGACTAATCTGAATTGCAATCAATATTGTTTCAATTCTAGTTGACTAATCTGATCTGCATATAAAAATTTCTGAATCACATTCGACTTATTTGAATGTCAAACAATTTTTCTGAACAACAGATACTCACAATCACAGTTGAGTTATATAAATAACAATTGATATTTTTAAATAACAGTCGAGTATTTTGAATTACAATCGATATTATCCGAATTACAGTTACAGAATAATCTGGATAAGAATAAATATTTTTATGATACAGCTGAGTAATCTGAATAACAATTGGTAATTTCTGAATTACATTTGACTCGTTCGATTTTCAATCAATATTGTTTCAATTGCAGTTGATTCATCTGATTTACAAAAAATATTTTCTCAACTAGACTAATCTGATTCACAATCAATATTGTTTCAATTGTAGTTGACTAATCTGATCTGCATATAAAAATTTCTGGATCACATTCGACTTATTTGAATGTCAAACAATTTTTCTGAACAACAGATACAATCACAGTTGAGTTATATAAATAACAATTGATATTTTTTAAAAACAGTCGAGTATTTTGAATTACAATCGATATTATCTGAATTACAGTTACAGAATAATCTGGATAAGAATAAATATTTTTATGATACAGCTGAGTAATCTGAATAACAATTGGTAATTTCTGAATTACATTTTACTTGTTCGATTTTCAATCAATATTGTTTCAATTGCAGTTGATTCATCTGATTCACAATAAATATTTTCTCAACTAGACTAATCTGAATTACAATCAATATTGTTTCAATTGCAGTTGACTAATCTGATCTGCATATAAAAATTTCTGGATCACATTCGACTTATTTGAATGTCAAACAATTTTTCTGAACAACAGATACAATCACAGTTGAGTTATATAAATAACAATTGATATTTTTTAATAACAGTCGAGTATTTTGAATTACAATCGATATTATCTGAATAACAGTTACAGAATAATCTGGATAAGAATAAATATTTTTATGTTACAGCTGAGTAATCTGAATCACAATTGATATTTTCTGAATAATATTTAATCTTCTTCAAATCAACGTTGACTTATCTGGATTACAATTGATAAATTCTGAATAACATTTTACTAATCTGCTTTTATCTGGACTACAATTGATATAATATTCTCAATTATAGTTGATTAACTCGAATCAAAATCGATAATTTCTCAATTACAGTTGACTTATATGAATTACATTTGAAAACTGGATTCTATTTGACTAACCTGTATTTCACTTGATGAATTCTGAATTAAAGTTGACTGATCTGAATTTTAATTGATATTTTCTGAATTACAGTTGATATTTTCTGAATGACAGTTGACTTATCTGAATTTCAGCTAATAATTTCTGAGTCATAGTTGATTGATCTTTTTTTTTGAAAACTTTTTCGTATATATAATTATAATATCTATTAGTTGACAATCTCTATGCAATGTGACCACATTGGCATATAGATACTACATTGAACTAAACATTAATAAAGTAACTAATCTTTGTTTCAATTTTTTCCTGTTTTCATGCTACCCCCTTAATATACAAATATACACCCTATTCGTTCATATTTTTGCTGTTGAATATATATTTCCCTATTTTATTACATAATTTGATTTTTCAGTTTCAGTTCAGTTGAGTTATCATTCAATAGTTTCCTATTCGACTACTATATAACAGTTTCAGCTACATTCTATCACACCTCACTAATATAAAATATCCAAGTATGTTTTCAATTCTTTTGTGAATTTCTGAATTGAATTTGAATTGAATTTGATATTTTCTTAGTTATAGTCGATCAATTTGAATAACAATCGATATTTTCAGTGGACAAATCTGAACTACAACTGATATTGGTTGGCTACTCTCGATCACAATTGATATTGTCTGAATAACAGTTGATTAATCTGAATCGAAATCGACGTTGCATTCGAAAACAGTTGATAGTTGAATTGATATTGGTAATTTCTGATTTACTACTACGGATTCGAATTACAATTTTTTTCATATGCAGATTCACACAGAAGGGAAGTTCCGTAATGTTCAAAGAACACCGCGTGAATCAAGGGACAGGAGATACGAATGAACAAAAAAAAAAAAAAACATTCATACTTTGAATTGTTCAAGTTTATAAGTCTCAGGAAAGACCACTTTCGGCAAGGAGTTCCCAAGCTCAGCTGTTCTATTGATGAAAGGTCCCTGAGCAAGAGAGGTTTGACAGGTCTCCAATTTCACAACAAAAGGGTGGGAATTCTGTACTCGTCGAGTCATCCGTGTAGACATTGCCAAGGGTGGAACGATTGATAACAATTCAGAAGAGCCCCGACCGTGAAAATATCTATAGAAGAGAGACAAGTCTCCGACCCTTCTACGATGTTCCAATAAAGTGAGCAGGACTGTGAGCGAAGAATCACCAACAAGACGGATTGCCTTTCTCTGAAATGAAAATCAACTTATATTTTCCGCATTATAACTGGAAATGGTGTCCAATATACCTCTGTCTATTTTCGAACAATCCTATTTTCCAGCAACAAGCCGTCAACACCAGAACAAATGAAACGCGTAGAGACATCCCAATTTCGGACAGCGCGGCTCCGACAGAGTCCTGTATAATACCGTGCCGTTCAAACAATGGAATAGAGTCGTTTCCAGGCGACATTCGATCCATTTTCTCATTCCTTTGTGGACATTTCCTGGTTTGGTGACCACTCGAATCGGATCGTGCCGTACATAACGAATATGCGTTGTGACTTTCCCGTTGAAAATATGTTTTCGGGTCGGATATATCTCCGCGTTGGATTCCGTTACCGGTGGCCCGTCTTGAATCCGAAAACTACTGTGAATATTTGATGACTTTGTCTGCTGAAATGTAGTTTCAGTTTTCAGTATAACGGGGGTGAATTAATTTGTTTCCTTCCGAGCGAACCTTGAGAGGACAATTCGAAGTTTATTCAATTTTAAATTCTAGAATTCTATAAGGCCGGGTTTCACCAAAAGTAATATAATGCAAGTTTACCTAATCTACGTGAATTTTTTTTCAAATGCAGATTCACACGAAAGGGAAGCCCTGTAATGTTCAAAGAACACCGCGTGTATCAAGGGACAGTAGGTACGAATTAACATTCACTTTCTCAGAGTTTCTCAGTTTTTTTCTCAGGAGAGAACTCTTTCGACAAGGAATTCCAAAGCTCAGCTGTTCTATTGAAAAAAAGATCCCTGAGCAAGAGAGGTTCGACAGATCTTCAAAATCACAACAAAGGGGTGGGAATTCTGTACTCGTCGAGTCAATCGTGTAAATATTGCCAAGGGTGGAACGATTGATAACAATTCACAAGAGCACCGACCGTGAAAATATCTAGGAGAGAGACACCTCACCAACAAGACCAATTGCCTTTCTCTGAATAGAATCGAGAAGCCTTAATGAATGTTTCGGTTCCGAACTCCACACATGAGAACTGTATTTCAAGACTGGTCGTATCTGAGCCTTGTAGATTATTAGACGCTGACCAGAAGTGAAGTACTTCTTCGCACGAAATAGAAATCCAAGTTTCTGGGAAGCATTTTTAGGGATCGATCTCACATGGTTTTCCCATGAGGATTATCACTGATCGTAATTCCTAGCATCGAGATACTTTGTAGGAATAGTTACTCCTGACATCTGAATACTAGATGATGATAGATCAGCTTTTCTCGAGAAGAGACATGCCTGTGTTTTCGTAGCATTGAATTCCACCTACTTCATGTTACCCCATTTTATTATTTTTACCAAGTCGTCGTTAATTTTATTGACGTGAATGTTTCTTTGATTTTTTGTTTCTCGAGCTGGTATAGGGACTCTGGAGGAGAAATTAGTATGGAGAATACTGTTGTCCGCAAAACTATGTACTGAACAAGATGTTTTCTCTAGCAAATCGTTGATATGAAGCAGAAACAAAGTGGGCGCCAGAAGAGAACCCTGTGGAACACCTACATTTATTGGGAGAATATCAGATGATACTCCACCAACAACCACATACAATGACCAATTAGACAAGAAACTCTTCAACAAAGCACACAACTGAGGAGGAAAACCATATGACGGCAGTTTAGAAAGGAGACCCCGATGCCAAACTCGATCAAACGCTTTTGAAATATCGAGTGTAACTGCCATCGTTCCTCCGAATTTCTCAATTGAATGCTGCCAAATATGAGAATCTTAAGCCAATTAGTCACTGGTTGATTTGTGATGGCGAAATCCGTATTCTCGATCATAAATTATTCCTGATTTCTCTGGATGTTTGACAAGCTTCATATTGATTGCTTTTTCTATGACTTTGGAAATGATAGGCAGCAATGCAATTGGTCTATAATTACAAGGTGAAGTTTTCTCCCATTTTTAATCATTATATCATGAAGCTGTTTCATAGTTTCATTTTCACGATGACCGATGACATGGTTAGCTGAACTCGATTAGGTCGATGAATATTTGAGGCAACAGTGTACGATGACGTCACACAGTAAATCGTTTCAAGCGGACCTTAGTGTTGCGATGACTTGCTACCGTGGAATTTTATTGATTTGACATTAGAAAGTAGACCTAACCTGCAATATTTGTTCGAGGAAGGATGTGATAATATTAATTCTTTATTATCACCAAATATGCTATATGATATCTTATCAAGTAAATACATAATTGAATACATAATTCACTTAAAAACATACATACACTGCACTCGGCTAATTGTGACATAGGTTTCGTCGTGTTTTACTAATTTCTTCACACTTATCTGAATGAACTGTTATTTGTCTCAATGATAGGTTCAATAATTCGAATTATCCATACAGATGATATGCCTACTCATAATCTGAAGTTAACTTTCGAATATTTGTTGTCACAGCAATTTTTTTAAACGGTGTTGGGTGTCACAATTGAACTTGAAAATGTATAAATGTGACATCCTAAGGGTTTAATTGTGATAATACAGTAAAATCAATTTACTGACACCTAACAAGGATACGTTTCAATTGTGATAGATTTGATGTCACAATATAACCCAAATGAAACATAAAATTATTTTTTGAACATTTTTTTAATAGAAATATGAGACATGAAAAAGTCATTTCAACATCTCCTACATAACTATATCACAAATCATCGGAAAACTCTCTACAATGAAAAGATATGATAGAAAATAACATTTCATTGAACATTTAGTCCATCAAACTTAATAGGAAAATATAATTCACCTCAACGTCCTTCTTTGGGAGAGGGAAGAACTCGGAGGACATCGTCTTTGTTGATCGTGTCAATATCGGTAATATCTGGCCAAACAAAATAATCCCCTTTCATTTTAAGGAATGTTACTCTAACATTGTCATCTAAGACTTCGACTACTTTTCCCACAAAACGCTTTAGGGTTTTCTTAGTGGCATAAGTTACAATGACCCAAGAGTCCATACCAATAAAGTTGATGATTCGGTATCACTGACACCTTGTTCAGCTTCTACTAGTTCTTGCAAGCTACTCACTGCATCGTAGTTTCCTTCATCATTACTCTCAGCTTCCGAAACAATGTCTGAGATACTAGTGAAGTCACTTTCCTCAACTTCATTTTTTTACGTTTCAGCGGAGGTTTTGCAGTTTTCTTTTTAGTTTTGTATTTTTCGCCAGTTGTCGTAGACTCTTCGAGTTGTTTCAAGTAATCGTCTCTAGTTATAACGTCGGCGTTGTGGGAATTCGGAACTCTTTTCTTTTTTATTGTGATGTTTGCTGGCCTTGCAATTTTTCTCAACAGAAGTTCTTCCAAAGAATTTTGTTTACCTATTTGCGTTGTGGTAGATTGATTAGAAGAACACTCTGGTTCTTGATCTCTCTCCGTATTAGAGGATGACGACAATACAGTGTTTGAGGTTGTGGAATGGTTCAAATGTGGTTCAGATGGTGGATGAATATTATTTTGTTTTATAGATTCATAAGCTTCAATATCGGCTTGCTTGAAATTGCTCATTTTGATGGCCTTTCTGTTGATAGGATTTTGGTTAAGAGCTGAATCATCGTAGAGACCTGTTTTTTCAAACGATTTTCGGACTGCATTTGTAGACATATTATTCCAAACATTACCCACTAAAATAGATAATTCTGCCTTGCTCATCCTAATCACGTAATGCTCCCTTTGCCATTTGGCTACTTCTTCGTCCCACATTTTTTTTAAACGTACCAAATGGTATAGCATCTAGGGGTTGCAATAGGTGCGTAGTGTGCGGAGGAAGTTTGAGCAAGCATTTATTTTCTTGTCGAGACAATTTTATCAAATCAATGGACACATGAGACGTATGCCCGTCAAATAAAAGCAAAAGTGGTCTTTCTTTTGGGCAGAATTTCAAAAAATTATTTTTTAACCACGAATAAAAAGCATGTTCTGTCATCCAACCATGTGGTGTGGCTGCATACCCAGTATTGGGATAAGCTTCAGCTGGCATCCATGTATCCCACAGATTTTTGGCTCTATACAAAATGAATGGAGGCATTTCATCGCCATTAGCCGAAATGCAGAATAATATGGATGTATTGCTGCGTCCTGTTCCATGCGTATGTCGAAAAACTGGCATATTCTTCTTGGCTACCACTTTGGTGTTTGAAGGGTCGCTACAGAGAGATGTTTCGTCCGTATTGAATATTTGCTGAGGCTTGTCGAGCAAATTCAAATTTCACAGTCTCTTCATCAAAAAACCCAAAAATGATTTCAGGAGTAGTTCGTTCTGTGCGTATACTCTGTCGTTTGATTGTTTTTTTGCAAGAAAGTGAGTGACGTTTAGCAAAGCTTCCGTCTTTGAATCTTGTACGGATTTCATGTTCCTTCACGTATGCACCAACCAGATGAAGAACTTCTTTTCGGGGAAGTCCAAACCTCCATCGATTCAACGTCTCTAGATGATTAGCTTGTTCCGCTTCAAGTTCCGTGGGCAAATCTGGAACTCGCCCTGGAGTGTTCCTTGCAGCAGGAGCCCTATTCTTCCAGCCCTCCACCCTAGCTATCAGGGTACTTCTTGGAATACGGTACAGACTTGATGCCTTTTTATACGACAAATCGCCATCTCTCACTGCTTGTATAGCGATTGTTAAATCATCTTCACTGTATGTCTTCGTAGCATTCACTTTTTGTCTTATTGAAATACCTGTAAGTAAACATTATATATGTACATATATATATGTATTTCAAAAATTAATTGTCGGTGTAATTGTGACACAGTGTCACAATTATACTATCTGAAAAGTCACAATTAGAACCATACATCATTTTCGAAGTATAAATGTGACACCCCATCCACCATGGTGTTTGTTGAGTGTATAGGTTAGAAACAAGCCAGTACCCCACAATGATCCTTTAGGTATACTGTAATGTGAAAGTTTACTTTATAACTGATACAAATTACACTTCAACAAACTTTAACCGTTGTTAACACAAATTTATGAAATTCAAACATTTACCTGGGGATGAATTGGTCTTCATCAGTATACACCAACATGTCATGAATTCAACTAAAGAAGCGTGGCAGATATAAGTCGGCGACAGCGTTGCCGTCCTCATGCTAAGTAAAGTAGAACGCAGGATAAATCACTGTGTCACAATTAGGCGGTAGTCACAATTAGCCGATTGCAGTGTACCATTTTCCAAATAGAAATATGCTTTAGGCAAATTGGAAGATTATTATATATTGTGAGATCTTTATGGATAATAACATTTTGCTGAAAATTTGTCTTGAGTGGTTTTACATGAATGTTTTCGCAACTTCTAGGTGAATGGGTCCCACTGAGCATATAACCTTGCAAAACATTTCTGCAAATTACATATAGATGCCGATTGAAATGTTTCCTGGGGGAGTTACAGTAATATTACTGTGTTAGTTCAGTTGAAACATTGTGACTTGTTCATTAAGGAAACATTTCATTAACTTGTGATTTGCTTTCCAAAGAAATGTTTATGATTGAGGTTGCGGTGATGTTGTCAGATATGCCAATTGATATATTGCACAACAATTTTTTTAGAAATATTGCTGTAAGTTAGTTATTTCTTTTCTCGAAATATTTCATAACTAAGTTACAGTGATATTGTTAAATACACAAATTTCGAAATATTGTCAATTACTTTCGTGGGTAACATTGCTGTGTTGATAATATTCTTTCCTGTTGAAACATTTCTAGATGCATGGCGTTTCGATTATCTCTTGGGAGATATCCAGCACTAAGTTTGAATGATAAAATATTTTTTTCAAGAAACGTTACTGTCATGAAATTTTGACAATTCTGGATTTTGAATATAAAAAATGCATGTTTCTAAATTTAGCGAAAACTATCGGATGTATTGTTAAATTTACCGCTAAAAAAAGATTAGGTACTCATCTCTAGCTTAAGATCGCTGAGTGAGCTAATTTGACGGATTCGTGCGTCTATTGGCCCATTCGAAACATTTTTCAATTATTTCTTTTCAGTGATGCAATTCAGAACCAATTAATCGCTTGAAATCTAAAACTTGAAATCTTCCGAGGCGGATGGATTATCGATGGCCAGTGTGTGTGTCATGTCTGTGAGTTGAATGGGGGACGAGACGGTTTCATTTATGTCCTGCTCACACAAAAGGAAACTTCTTTGCCCACACTCCATTGTGATTCATGCACATTTCCGATTTACGCTTGTTTCAGCATAAGTGCTTAATGTTGTCGTTTTGAGAATCTTCTGCGCTAGGTAACAAATTCTAGCTTGATTATTGGTTGAGAAATAACATTTGTCAAATTGAACCAATAGGACCACCGGAGCAGCACACTCTCGAACTGAAGCAGCCATTGGTGCAAATAAGGTTAGGTATCAGAACAGAACTATTACAAGAGAACACATCACCATCACGACCTCATGTGGTACTTGTGGTATGTGGTAGTGACTTGACTAGTGAGTGGTAGTGGTATATGTGGTACCTATGTGGTATTTCTTTGGAGTTTCGGAGTTCGGAGAGAAAACGGAAACAAAAATTTCAGAATTTTCTGTATTCTTGGCGAGGTTGGTCAAGTGAGAAGTGACCATACTCCAAGAAGTAGTTCTAGTCATGGAAGGTGACGCTAATAAAGAGGTGAGAGATATTTGTTCATTCGTTTCATGTATAAATCTCAATGCGGATTCCATCAAACTCACATGGTGAAAAACTCAGTTGAAAATTGAACTCATGATTTATGAAACAATACCTGATAACTAAGCCAAAGGTGGATATTGATGCATCTTCAATTAAGTATCAAGTTACAATGAAAAAGGCACGGTTGAAAATTATCAAGTAGCGTAATGAAAAAGAAGGCATTTATGCACCTAAATTTAACAATGATCAAAGCTTGTGGAAGGGCTCAACTCTAACCTTACATTATTTTTGATTCTCTTGCTTCGTTTTGGAGAATCGAATATTGAAATTGAAAAATCATTGTTTTCCTGAGAAGGTCCACCAGAATCGCATCTACAGTTTCAATTTCAACTCGCTCACATTCTATGAACGAATTGTTTATGTTTATGCAGTTTTATAACTGATGATAAGCTCTCAGTACTGCAAAACTTTATCATTGATTTGCTTGTGTTCAACTCATAGTTATTAGTTTTCGGGTTAGACTTAGTTATTAGGTATTGTTGCATCAACCCGCTATATGAGACTTGTTCATTTTTGACCTGTATAGATTTTCCGTACCTTTTTCCTTCAAGAATATTTATTTTCAAAGAACATGATTGCACTGGGGTTCAGATATAACATGAATACCAAATACAATAACTTGAATCAAGGAACTTGAAATATCACAGCTGATAACTGCCACTTCTGGTTTTTTCATTCTGTGGACAATGAATCAGAAATTATTTCCAATGACCAAATATGAAATTTCGCAATCGGTGAATGTAATAGGACTCCTTTATTTGAAGTTATGCATTATACATCAAAACATACAAAATTTGTTTAATGATATATTTATACATTTTCAGCAACTCCATAATTGTGAAAATAGTACAAGTTTACCCTCATAGAAAAGATAATTTCTCTGCTGCCATGAAATATAGTTTATTAATTGATTATCCAAATCAGGACTGCCAAAAACATATAATTTTCATAAATTTCACATACTAATGTAAATATTTTTTAGGGATTTTGATATTCATTAACTGAATTATTTCAACTTGATGCCGTTGAAGCACCGTTTTATAGCTTTGTCTGTTTGGGGAAAAAAAGTGGCAGCTGTTTAAGCTACTCAGTTATTGGGCCCCATTATCCTTAGTGTGTTTCCTCCTATAAATAATAATATCATTGAGCAATGAAGAGGTTACACTAGTTTTAGAATATTTCTCACCTCCTTTTCTCTTATAAATAATCTTTGTTGGTGCAAGTCAGGGCACCATAATTATTCTGATTTCAATTCCTAATTGTGGAATGCTTGGAATATTTTTTGAATTATTTCTTTTTTTCCAATACTTTGGTACTAAGAAATCATTTTGAAAATTTCAGGTGCAGTGAAAGAAAACTTCCCCACCCTAACAGGTTCTGTTCTTTACATTTACATTCAAAATTCAGTAGTATGAAATCAGCATTTTCAATACTTTATTGTACTCTATTCAGACTGGTAATAATGAAATAAATGTAAATATTCACTTTCACTTCCATATCAGTGGGACCCCCAATACAGATATGAACATAGTTTTTTATTTCTTCATTATTTATCGGGTGAAGAGAAAATAGCGTATGCAACTCTCTTGTAATGGTTATTGATACAATCGAATGAACCATACGAAACTCACCTTCGGCTCCTTTCATACCTCGGTTAATGCTTGTATTAATATATTATTAATAACCATAATTACATCATTGTTTGATAATATACTATTATCTACACCCGTACTCTAATAATATACTTATATGCCCACAACCCGTTTTATAATGAAATCCATTACGATACAAATTTTCCATTATATTACAGATTTTCAACCAGTAGAAACCCATTATTTTTCAATCAAGCATGATGTGCATGCTCTGCATTCGACGTTCGTCAAGTCAAAATCTGTATAGGTATTGAATTTTTGAAGAATATAGCCAAACTTCGATAACCATAACAAAATGTCTGATACCAGCGATATGGAAGAATTACCTTCGACACCTTCACCGGTGGAAATACAGTTAGAATGATTAAATATTCCATTTGACAAATGCATGCATTCATTTCTTTATGTTTTCAACCATTTTTTCTAAGCTCTCCATAGGCGAGCGGTCTAAGGCGCTGAGATTATATAATCAAGTTGGACCAGTTGGAAGAGGCGTGAGTTCGATTCCGGCCTCGAGTAATCTTTTTTTTATTGACTTTCGATCCTCACTTTATTTCTCATCGTTTTATTTCCCGATGTAATACCATCAACTACAATCTTGTAGAATTTTTCAAAGAAATGCCTTTAATCAGTATTATTGTGTGCAATACAAATATAAATATAATATTTGTAGTTCATCACTATTTATCGGGTGTGGATAAAAAGCGTATGCAACTCTCATGTAATGAGAGTTGCATACCACCTTCGGCTCGTTTCGTATCTAGCTCGTGTATTGATAACCATCATTACATGATCGTTGCATTATAATATACTATTGTGAAATAATTGTCATATGGTTGAACATTCAACTGCCCAATATGACCAACGATTCACTTCAGATTTCATCGACTTTCCATGTTTTGAAAACTAGCTTACCCACCTAGAAAAAATTTCTGACCGTCAAGCAATTCAACTTCGAGACTGGCTGGGGTTTACAAAGGAAAACATGGAAAAAAACGATTTTCCAATACATTCGCCTAATTTGCATCAGAAACGGTCACCAGATTCGTCATACGAAACGCTGATCCATACTGTTCGGTCGTTCGAATAAAAACGAAGTGGATTTGTAACCAGATATCCGCTGATATAGCCGGAACCCGAATTATAAATTCATCGAAATAGAGAATAATGTTATGTGTAGCAATACATTGAGGGTATGCAAAATTGGAAAGATACAAGCAAGGAAATTTATCCTTCTACCTCTTTGTTTTGAAATTGTACTTTTTTCACTAAATCAATAAATAAAATATGCTTTATTGTCTAAGGAATCTTTATTGACAAAGATAGTGCAACTTCATAAATTGTTAAAGTATATTGAAATTATGAAATACAATGAACTATAACTGTATAGGTGAAAACATATGTACATAATCGAATACACATAAATAAGACAAACATTTAAACCATTGTAGATAATAAATAAATAAACCATCACAAATAAGTGCCCATCGGAAATACTGAAAGTTAAAATGCATCATTGTAATATTCTCTTAAGTCATAGTAGGATCTTTGCAGAAGTACTCCTTTAACTAATTTTCTGATTTTTTAAAATTTGTTATTGCCCTATAGCACACTGGGAGATGGTTGAATATTTTCTAGCTCTCATATATCAAAGAAAATTTGGTAATTTCTGATTTTGGGATTGGCAAGGGTATATTCCTATCGAGGGGGAAACAACTACCCAAAATATGTACACCATATTTTAAATATCTGATAATTAACAATATTTAAAATATTTTAAAAAAGAACACAGAATTTGAAAATTCAAAATATATTTAAGATAATGAAAGTATTTAATGTACTGAAAATATATTTAAATAATTAAAGTATACTGAAGGTATTGAAAATTGAGGAAACGTACTTAGATATGAATTGTGAAGGAAATAAATGGAATATAGCGCATATAATATTCGATCCAATTAAAGTAAAAAAAGGTAATAACTTTTATTGCGACATTTTATATTTCATTCATAGATCCTTGATTAGAGGATCAGCCTTCCACGGTTGGTGAGTGAAAAAAGTTTCAAATAAAAAAAGTACTTACACCTTAATAATCTTTGAGTAAATCAGAAATATAGAGTACTAATTGAGTCCGATTTCTTTTTTGAAAGATTTGTATTTTTTGTTAATTTCTTTCAATGATTTGAAACGGATGGAAACCCTCCAGCGATACTGGACCTTCGAAAATAAATTCAATGGGCATGTCCTGTATGTCGTTCTTCATTGGCCACATGAACGATTGTATTTCAAATATTCGAGCAACTCCATTAGATTTTCATCTGCATTTTCTAATTCTGGTCGATCTATGGAAATAATATAATTTCTAAACAAATAATAGTCATTTACTTTATGACATACCATTTTCATGATATACATCTCCATTGATAAAATTTCAGAATATTCGAATTCTGAAATTCCTTGATTTCTTGTGAAAAACCTCCAAAATCAAAATATATGACTGTACTTTGCTTTCATTACTATCACTTACTCCCATAAAAATAAAAGACGATTTATTGCGAAAACACTAGCAGTAATATTGAGTAGGTAAGACTCAACTATTTTTCTATAACTCGCGTAGCATGCCGATTATAATAGATACAGATCTCGCAGAGTATGAACAAAATTAATTCCTGGAATTCGAATCGCAAAAACGAATTAAAATATGCATCCCTCGATACATTCTTCCCAATGTTTATCATAAATCTAAGACATTACAGCGTCGTCAACGGACGCCGCACCGACCGAAACCCATACTACAAATGCTATTCATTAAATATCTATAATCTATACTATGAAAAATCTCGAAGTTTGCACTGTGAAACGCTCAAAAAGACACGTAGAACCTATATTAAACTTTTTAAATGACATAACATTAAATGTAGAAAGAATCACAAAATTTGCCAGTTGAAGACATGGTCTCAGTAAGAAAAAATAAACTGACACCTAAGTATCAAGTTCCGAGTCAATTTCACTAGTTCACTTCGAATTTGCTTCACTACCTTATCAACCTGCAAGCTACACACACACACACACACACATATAAATACCAAATTATGTCAGAATACATTGTCGGTTAACCCTGGCGCAAAACGAATGAAACGATTGTAGACTGAATTGCACCCCAAATATTTCAAATATTTTGGAAGACTGAAAAGGATATCGTAACATTTAAACTGTATTGAAATACTAAGAAAGATATTTTGGTAATGAAAACAATATTTAAAGTGGGAGAGACTGACAAATATTGAAATATTTCAAATATATTGTAGATATTTTGATAATGAAAATAATATTCAAAGTATGGAGTGGATATTTTTGGGATTGAAGTAGTATTTAAAGTATGAAGCGGTATTTGTGGATACTGAAATACTGAAACTGATATTGAAATAATTTAAATATATTTGAGATATTCAGGTACTGAAAGTAGTATTGAAATATTTAAATTTCTGGATGTACACCTATTTAAAGAGTTGTTTCCCCCTCGATTCCTATGTATCATAACTTCAGCCTTTTTTTGTAGAATCAATACTAATTTCAGTAACACATGTGGCCATTTCTTCCAAAATGGCGGCGTAGGAGCTATTTCACGACAATCTAATATCACGCAGGAGAGTGAGATTTTTTAAAGAATCAGCTCTTTATTTTGCTTTGCGTAGGTATTCATATGTTTGCTGTCTAATTGATTGAATTTTCATATGCTTGGAATACAAATTGAGCAAGGAAAGGTGATTACTATGTGACCCAGTGCCCGCTGTCGCCATATAGGCAGGAGTAGCTGTTTCAGATAGACTTCTTCCTTTTTGTGAATATATTGAACGTCTTTGAATGACATACACGTTCCTAGCAACAGAGAGTGTTTGTATTTTTATTATTTTACTTCTTTCATAGCAGTTGTTAATTCTTTTTTTTTCAATTCGGAGAAGAAAAAAGACAAAAAATGATTCTTCAAATAAAGGGTTTGGCCGCGACGGAATATCAACTATTCGACTGAACCACCGTACCATCTCCACAACAACAAACTACGAACAACTGATGTGCAAAAAGCAAGCAGTCGTCTGTGGGCTCGATTGATTGAAACAAGACTAGTAAAGTCGCATAGTTGATAATACGTCACTACCAAATCTAGAATTTAAAGCTGGTCGATTGTGATCGCTGGCTGGATCAATTTTGCATTGAATGTTCCATGAAACTTTATTCGTTTTTCACATCTGTATGTTGATAATGAAGGCAAAGAGACATCATGAATTGGATTAGAGACTTTCAAATCATTTTTTGTGCTGAATACTCATCCAATTCATCATCAAACGAGACGAAATCCATACTCTGGATTACATGTTTTTCAATACTAGCAGCGTTGCCAGATTTTGTTTTCGGCAAGTCAGGATTTTAAAACTTTTCGACTGAAAAAGCGGGATTTCTTCCTCGAAAATTTGTTGCTCAAGTAGAAATCCAATGAAATCAGTTAGTTTGAAGTTATCGGATCGACAACAACCATTCAGAACAAAATTATACTCAAAACATCTCATGGGCTCATTTCGATTATAATTGCACGAGTGCATGAAAATTACCGATAATTTTGCAAGAAAGCGTGATATCTAAAAATTGCAAGAGTTTATTTTCATATTTTGGCGAAAGTACAAAATATGAAAATAACCGAATGCAATTTGTGTAAGATATCACGCTTGAATGCAAAATTGTCTGGTCATTTTTATGCACGAATGTAATTCATTGGAATATTTCACGAATTTAGAAATTCTCAAGGAAATGTTGTTTTTGTTCATTTATACTTTCCTGTATAGATTGTATGGAGTACTCACCTAAACGCGAAATGTTTTTTTATTTTTGAAGTCTATCTGACATTTATTTGTGTTGTTTAGTGACGTCTAGCGATACGGTTTCAGATGTGTTGTTATGGTGACTTGATACAATGCAATTACCGCTGTAAGTTTTCGATAATTGCATATGGGACATTTTATATATGAGGGAAATATTCACTTAATTATGTAATTGCCATGGATACATACAAATTGATTTATATCGATTTTGACGTTTCAAATATTTGATGTTTCAAAATGTTACTATTTGGTTGAAATACTATTTGGAATATCAATGAAATTATAGAATCAATTATACCAAAAATTACAGTTTACAGTCGAGAATTTGTATGGAAAGCATTCACGATTGGGCTCTGAACATAAGAACAAAAGTTGGTACAGAGTTGAAGTGAGTTGCGGTCAATTTCATAAAAACTTTCTCAAGATTGTTGCTCAAAGAAACAGACCTCCGCCTACGGCGGATTTGAAGTTATCCATTGTATAACCGATTATGAAAAGTAATGCGTTTTGACACCTCCACCAATTTTGGAAAGTGACATTTTACACGTTACAATTCGAAAAAAGGGATTTTCAACACTCCTAGTATAATAATACACTTATATGCCCATAACCCGTTCAATAATGGAATCTAATTGGAAACGGGTTGAAGATCTGTATCGTAATGGAAAATTTGTATCATAATGACCTCTTATAACACAGATTTCCCATTATGATACAGATTTTTGATCAATTGGAAATCCTAATCAGTAGCGGAAGGCTACATTGAAATTCAGTTCAGGATAAAATCAGTATTTCCAATTCAATATTGAACTATATTGAGACTAGCAATAATGAAATAAATGTAGATATTCCTTCCACTTCCACAATAAAAATAAAAGCATACTTCTCTTAGTTCTTCATTATTTATCGGGTGTAGAAAAAATAGCGTATGCAACTCTCTTGTTATGGTTATCAATACAATCGCCTAAACCATACGAAACTCACCTTCGGCTCCTTCCATACCCTGATTGATACTCGTGTATTAATTACCATGATTACATGATCGTTGCATAATATACTATTGTGAAATAATTTTTATTTGGTTGGACATTCAAATGCCCAATATGACTAACTAACGATTCACTTCAGATTCAATTGACTCTCCATGTTTTGAAAACTAGTTTACCATACTAGAAAACACTTCTGACCGGCAAGCAATTCAACCTCGAGACTGGCTGGGATTCACAAATAAAAACATGGAATCGCAAGCAAAAAAAATATTTCCATAATACCTTCGCCTAATTTGCATAAGAAACGGTCACCAGATTCGTCATACGAAACGCTGATCCATACTGTTCGGTCGTTCGAATAAAAACGAAGTGGATTTGTAACCAGATATCCGCTGATATAGCTGGAACCCGAATTATAAATTCATCGAAATAGAGAATAATGTTATGTGTAGCAATACATTGAGGGTAAGCAAAATTGGAAGGATACAAGCAAGGAAATATATCATTCTACCTCTTTGTTTTGAAATAGTACTTTTTTTACTCAATCAATCGATCAATCAAATATGCTTTATTGCCTGAGGAATCTTTATTGACAAAGATAGTGCAACTTTATAATAGTGTTAAAGTATAATATTGAAATTATGAAATACAATGAACCATCAGTGTATAGGTAAATACATATGTACATAAACGAATACACATAAATAAGACAAACATTTGAACCATTGTAGATAATAAATAAATAAACCATCACAGATAAGTGAGCATCGGAAATACTAAAAGTTAAAATGCATCATTGTAATATTCTCTTAAGTCATAGTAGGCTCTTTGCAGAAGTACTCCTTTAACTAATTTTCTGAATATTTTAAAATTTGTTATTGCCCTATGGCACACTGGAAGATGATTGTATATTTTCTAGATAGATAGATAGATAGATTGATAGATCTTTATTGTCTAAAATGTAATACATTTTGTCGACAAAGGGTTTCATAAAAAAAATCAAACGATGAAAAAATGTACAGATATGTCATCAACAAAACAACACAATTTTAAAATTACTTAATATAAATCGCATACCGAAAGACTAGAACCTGCACGAAAAATACCTCCAAACTGTAGAAACACTTTCCCATTATGAGGTTCTTCACTGATTTTCTAAATTGTTCAAGTTCATTAATTGCTGTAATATCTTTTGATAGATGATTATATATTTGTCTACTTTTATAGATTTGAGACTGTCTGGTCAAAGATGATGTGGGCAATGGAAGGGCAAGTTTTTTATCGCTACGCGTGGACCTTTCTGTATGGTTTTCAAACTTTTCTTTATGTTTGTGAAGTAAGCAGATAGTCTCTAAAATGAATATTTCAAATATTGTTAATATTTTGTTCTTGCAGAAAAGTGGTCTACACGAGTCACGCATCTTCAATTTGAATATTATTCTCAAAGCTCTTTTTTGTATAACAAATATTCTCTGCATCAAGACCTGGCTGCCTGAGCCCCAGAAAGGAATTCCATACCGGAGGTGATTCTCCATAAGTGAATAGTATGCAGTTATTGCTGCTGAAAATCCGAGCTCATGAGATATGACATTTATGGCAAAGCAACCAGAAGATAATTTCTTTTTTAGGGCAGTAATCTGTGTATCAAATTTCAATTTGCTGTCAATGAATATACCAAGAAATTTAGTTACATGCTTAGTTTCAATCATGCGTTCATCCAGTGTTACTCGCTCTAAGTCCCACTTGAATGTTATCAGATTTGTTTCAGAAACATTTAGCGATAGCATATTCGAGTCAGACCATTTTTTTATTTTTTCTAAGTCTGAGTGGATAGACCAAGTCAAAGTGTCAGGATCTTTATCACGCCAAAGTACCGTGGTGTCATCCGCAAACACGGTAAATGCTCCAGATATGTCAAGCTTTGCCATATCGTTAATATAAAGCGTAAATAAAATTGGCCCTAGGACTGAACCCTGAGGAACTCCGCGTACAATTTCTCCACTAACAGAAGTGTTGTTCCTCAATGTTATTTTCTGACTTCTACCAGTAAGATAAGATCTGAACCATTCCAAGGCTGTTCCCCGGAATCCATAATGGAAGAGTTTTAGCAGCAGGATTTCATGTTCCACGCAATCAAATGCTTTGGAAAGGTCCAGAAATACTGCCGCAGCCACTTCTTTATCATTTAGGGTTGTATAGACGTTTTCAAGGAAATGAAAGATGGCGTCGGTCGTGTTTTTTTTGTGCCGGAAGCCAAACTGTTCTGGTGCTAAAATTTCATGTTTTTCCAAGAAACCCACTATCCTACGTTTGACTAGTTTTTCAATGATTTTTGATAAAGTTGATAAAATTGAGATCGGTCTGAAATTGCTGGGTTCATCATTGGCACCACCTTTGTAAAGCGGTATTACTTTTGCCGATTTCAAACTGGAAGGAAAGACACCAGTAGTTAACGACGAGTTTATAGCTATTACTAAAGCTTGAAGAGCTTCATCAGGCAATTGTAAAAACAACTTTGCTGATAGGTTATCTTCACCAGCAGAATTTTTGTTTTTCATTTCTTTTATTACTAACTTCAGCTCACCCAAATCTTTGTCGTATAAAAGCTCTCATATATCAGAGAAAAGTTGGTAATTTCTGATTTCGGGATTGGCAAGTATATATTCCTATGTAGCATAACTTCAGTCCTTTTTTCTAGAATCAATATTAATTTCAGTAATTGTTGACTACATAAGTCCTTGACCTTGTCACAATTCTGTTTACCTACAAACACGAAATCCAAGTTGTTTCATTCAAGCATAAATGTACTTTTTGTATCTGAAATATTCTTTAGTTCATTGAGTCAAGTCATTCAATCAACTGAGATTATACAGCCCAAGTGGCCTAGTGGTTAGAGCATTAGTCCTCTGAGGTGATCCACTTTCTAGTCGTGGGTTCGAGTCTCACCAAAACCGGCTTATTTTTGGCCTTTTTTCAATTTTGACATTACTAATTTGATTCGTATCATTGAATATTGAATTTAATAGAGTTTCTCTTTTTAGTTTTTTATAAATAACGAAAATTACTCTACAACACTACAGCAAGAATGAATATAGTGGCTATATCGCACGAGGACGAAGTTTGAGCACGATGTCATAGAGATCATGCCTGTCTATATCTATATTCAGTACTAATCCACTAACTACTGAGCAATAAACAATTTCACAGAGAATTTTGAGCAAAAGTTAACTGAATTCTGCTCTTGGATGTTGTCATAAGATCAGATTCATTGGGTTAAATGTTACATATCCCATCATTTCACGAAAAAACTTCCGGGAACGGCTGCCATTTCATGTTGAATACACGTGTTTTCCCAATGATCAATTGTTTAACAGCTGTCAAATACGTAATAAACGGTTCAAAATAGTAGGAGTAGAAAAACTTATATTTCCTGTAAACACTTCTATCGTCAGCCTTATTTTGAAGCTGCATTATATCTCTTTTAAAATTTCGGGCGATCTGACAAACATAAATCTACACCTATTTTTCCCTTCAGAGAAGGAAACTTAGCCCTACATTCTCAAGTGAACGGAAATATCGACATTATAGTGTAGAAGGCGTAACAAAGAAGCTTTGAATCCTTCTGATACAGACATTGACTGATCTTCCTATTCCTCTATAAACGATGGTATGAGTAATCAAGAAAATGTACGATACAAGCTACCACGTCCGCAAGAAAAATGCAAGAAAAGACACGACTTGGAATCGAACTCACTAATGCCGTCTATCCGTAGTTTCCATCCCTTCAAATGATATGTCCGTATGTCCCTATGAACAATGATATTAGTTTGGTGTAAAGGTAATTGATCTGTAGAGAATATTTCACATCAAATGTTTCGAAGTCATCGTTTATTGAAATTCAGATTTCAAAATTTTTCTATTTCATTTTGACAAATTTGTCTTTCCAAGCATAAATCTGCTGAATTTGTTTTATCGATAATAAATGTCAATTTCTAGGACACTTATATCACAAAAAAAGAAAACAAGTTATATGGTCTAAGCTCGACAATGCCCTACGAAAATTCCCCTCTGTTCATTTTGGAACATTAGGTTTGGTACTCTCAGAACTATCTTCCGTGTATGAACCTCATCAACTATCTATAGGAATCAGGAATAATTAATGATCGGCAATACGGATTTCGCCATCAAAGATTAACCAGTGAGTTATTGGCTTATGTTTCTCATATCTGTCAGCATTCAATCGAGAAATTGGGAGAAACGATAGCTGTTGCACTCGATATTTCAAAAGCGTTTGATCGAGTTTGGCATCGGGGTCTCCTTTCTAAACTGCCGTCTTATAATTTACCTCCTCACTTGTGAACTTTGTTGAAGAGTTTCTTGTCTTATAGGTCTCTGTATGTGGTTGTTAATTGAGTATCATCTGATATTCTCCCAATAAATGCAGGTGTTCCACAGGGTTCAGTTCTGGCGTCCACTTTGTTTCTGCTTCATATCAATGATTCAATACATAGTTTTGCGGACGACAGTACTCTTCATACCAGTTTCTCTTCCAGTGTCCTCATACCAGCTCGAGAAACTAAAATTCAAAGAAACATTCACGTCAATAAAATTAACGACTACTTGGTAGAAATAGTAGAATTTAATGCTACGAAAACCCAAGCATGTCTCTTCTCAAGAAAAGCCGATCTATCGGCTATATTCAGATGTTAGGAGTAACTATTCCTACAAAATCAAGTTTGTCGATGCTAGGAATTACGATCAGTGATGATCTCTCATGGGAAAACCATGTGAGATCGATCGCTAAAAGTGCATCCCAGAAACTTGGATTTCAATTTCGTGCGGAGAAATACTTCACTTCTCGTCAGCTTCTAATGATTCACAAGGCTCAGATACGACCTGTCATGGAATGCAGTTCTCATGTGTGGAGTTCGGCACCAAAACATTCATTGAGGCTTCTCGATTCTATTCAGAGAAAGGCAATTCGTCTTATTGTTTATTCATCGCTGACAGACTCGCTCACTTCATTGGAACATCGTAGAAGGGTCGGAGACTTGTCTCTCTTCTATAGATACCTTCACGGTCAATGCTCTTCCGCACTGTTATCAATCGTTTTACCCTTGGCAATATCTACACGGATGACTCGACCAGTACAGAATTCCCACCTCTTTGTTGTGAATTTGGAAACCTGTCGAACCTCTCTTGCTCAGGGATCTTTTTTCAATAGAACAGCCGAGGTTTGGAACTCCTTGCCAAGAGAGGTTTTTCCTGATGCTTACAAACTTCAAAAATTCAAAGTGAATGTTAATTCGTATCTCCTGTTCCTTGATTCACGCGGTGTTCTTAGAACATTACAGGGCTTTCCTTTCGTGTGAATCTACATATAAAAAAAAGATGAGGCACCATCACAGCATTAACCTATGAGACAAATAATACCTGCAATCCACATGTCCTTCATTATCAATCATAGCTTCTGGACACAATTAGCACGGTAGGATTAACGTTTCGCTATTAGCCGTGTTTGTTCGTTTTCCTAATGCCATTTTGGATGGAATTAAAGCCATTATTTGTTTCGATATGGAATGAATAATTGTCACATATTCTATAATCGCACGACATGTAGGAAATTTAATCCGTTTTATTGGAAAACGTGTGGATCAGAGTAGTCCGTTTGTTTAATAGCTGCTGGATTGTTGGAGCGTACCGAAGGGTTTAATTGATGAAATAAAAAATATTTTCATTTTCACCCTCCGAAATTTCGATTGTTTATTGGGGCAAACGCCACCAAAACCGTGAAAAGCAATTGGAGGGTTGGTTGAAAAGAGGGTGCTACCAAATTGAAAACTACACTGCATATGAAACAGAATGACCAGATGAAAATCCCATTGGAATCCAATATCAGGCAGATTTTCAGGAAAGAAATTTTTTCCAGGACAAGTTATGCATACGAGCATTCTTTGGTATCGTAGGAATACAAAGTGCTTTCGGTTTTTGCAAAACCCACACGTACAAAAATTTATGAATGCCTTAAATATTTTGAGAAAATTTCATCATTCTTGGATTTCATAGGTACGTCTTCATTTACAATACTTCCTTTCTGAAATAATATTTCTCCTAACTGTCGATAAGGGAGGTTGATGTCGATTTTCAAAATCGACCACAATATCATGGTATAAGGGAAATTTGATTTCACTGTATTGATTGGTGTACAACAAATTGAGCTATCTTTTTAATTATTAATTAATTATTTCATTTTAACACGCTTTTATTAGCTTGGGTTGTAACTATGTATGTAACGGAATCTTTGAGCATAATTTTCATCAATTTCCAGAAGTCTGATTAATTTGCAACTTTGCATACGTATCAAGGACCGATGACAATGCAATAATTTGATCATAGTTTTCCATTATTAATTATTAATTGTTATTGATTTATTAATTATTATTAATTATTTATTTTGCAGTAATTTATCTAGGCTCGCGATTGTTTGCTGCTGGACAAGCCTATGTAGCACTTAGTCGTGTAAGATCTTTAGACGGTATTCGGATTGAAGAACTTGATTGCTCTAAGTTAACAGGAAGTACCCCATGCAATAGTGAAGCTTTAAATGAAATGATGAAATTGCGGAATGATTCGTAAGAAATATCACATCTCCACTAGAAACTAATTGATAAATTGAACTAAAAAATGAAAAATAAATAATAGTTTAAAAAACTAAAAAAACACGCTTTTATAGCTAACCAAACTAAAAAATAGAAAATAATTTTTAATCACAAAGAGTTTATATTACGGTAGTAGAAGGCTAAACAATCATTCATAGTCAATCAGCTCAAAATAACATTATAATGGAATTTAAGTAATTAACAGAATGAAGTAATTCAGAGTAAAAAGCGTGGGGTGCATTTTACTACATTTCATAAGTTTCCTCTCACAGATAATTACCGATAGAATGATTGATATATAATATATCAAGCACCCCACGATTTTACTCTGGATTACTTTATTCTGTTGATTACTTAAATTCCATTATAATTTTATTTTGAGCTGATTGACTATGAATGATTGTTTAGCCTTCTACTACCGTAATATAAACTCTTTGTGATTAAAAATTATTTTCTATTTTTTAGTTCGGTTAGCTATAAAAGCGTGTTTTTTTTAGTTTTTCAAACTATTATTTATTTCTTCTCAGTTTTGAGTTGTGTGTAGATGAAACCAAAGAATATGTGAATATTTCCGTTTTTAAAATTTTATCTTCAACTGCCAGCTGAATCTATCTATCAATATAGCGGATTAATCTTTTGACTTATCCTATTCTGTTGTAAATTCTACCCAAGATGTATGAGAACTTATACCCGAAAAATCTCAAGCCCAAATTCCCAATCTCTCGCATTCTCAATTTTGAACAATTTCAACTAAAGAAATCCCTTCAAGAGATTGCCAACAAAGACGTACTTCATGAATCGATGGCAATTTTGTAGGTTACAGGCATTTGAAAACACTCGCCTGAAAGATCTTTTTTTCCATGATTTCGAATTATTGTTTCTGCATCCTTTTTTACTAGCCACGTAACGACCATCTTCACTAATGCTGAAGAAATATGTTAAACTGGGAATGTAAGCTCTCATCTCGATTGCTCAGATCGACAGGAATTGACTCAACAACAGCATATCGGTCAATGCTGGTGGATGCCAACCCTTCTTATATATATAAGTGAGGAAATCAATAGATTGACTAATTCTGAGCACTTCTTGTTCAATGAAGTTTTTTCTGAAAAGCAATACTTTTCGACTTATTCGAGAGTGAAATTGGCGATTTTCAGGCAAAAAACACGTTTTCAGATCCTTTCTCGCGAATAACTGGAAAAATATGCATCTAATCGAAATACCTGTGGAGAGCAAAATTTTTGCTTTTCAAAAAAAAAGGCAATCGTTCATTTGAGATGTATGCAAACCCACTACAAACTGAATAATTACTTGTTGAAAGTTGATTGGTATTTTCAAACGCCAAAATGGAAAGTTTCTACGTACAATAACCAAAAACCAATGCATTTTTCGGGCAAAACCCATTGCAACCATTTTTTGAGTCCTTCAAAAATACTTTATTTTTGTTATTTATAGAAGTTTCTAGCATCAAAACTGATCGAGGTATGAAGGAAATAATGTTGAATCCTATTTTTTTCGTTGTAAAAAATTGTGAATAACTCATCCTCTCTTCCCCTCCTCCTCTGAAAAAAAATCGTTGTTACTCCATAATTCACTTCATTCATATTCTTATAATGAGTTCTGAGTTTTTCATCAATAGAAAGTAAATAGTTTTGGAAAAAATTGAGATTGAAAAGAAAAATCGTATACGAAATCGCCTTTTCTTCGAAATAACTCGAAAAGTATTGATCACATGCAAAATTTTCTAGAGTACAAAATTGAAGATTATTCTTCTCTGAAAATTTTGGTGTTCCATTTTTTCTGCAGGATGAAGATAAAGTAAGATATGGCCAGTTAAATATTGTGAGGGTTCGCGTAAAGTACATTTTTTGAGCCCTTTCAGCATAAACATTTTCAAAAATATAATCTGAAACAAAAAAATCATGTGAATGAGCTTATAGCTCTTGAAAAAAGCTACAAAATACTTTTTTTGGTGGATTTGATTGCTTAAATACTAAGCAAGTTATGGGAAAAAAAAAACAATTTTTGTAGGAATTAGAGTGCGTACAGTAGTATATCGAAGAATACACATATTAACTATATTAACACACAGTCTTGAAAATGGCTCCGAAATGGGAGCCGAAACGTAGACAAGTAAATCTTTCCAGACGCGGATCAACCGGTAGTTCCAGCCAGCACATTTCTAACCGCGGAAGTCTAGCCGATCAAATATTTATATATATATATATATATATATATATATATATATATATATATATATATATATATATATATATATATATATATATATATATATATATATATATATATATGAATGGAGTGCCGAGAAAATTCGATGAGACAATTAAAAAGTCTAAATGTTTTATAAACCAATTTTATTAGGGATCGAGACTGTTTAATAGATCAAAAATTGTCTATCAAGTTTAATTCAACGTATTTACAGATGACTGCACGCTCAGTATTTTGTAATATTTTTTGAATGGGGGTAGTTTTCACCTCTGATGAATAAAAATCAACCACAGACACAACCTCAACTTTGAAGTAGATGGTAGATAGAAGGTAAATCTCAAATTAAATGCAAATAGATACTGAATAAGTTGAATAACTGCCAAATAACATGTTAATTATTTTTTCTGATGATATTCTGTCATAAGGAAGGGGTGTTAAGGGCTGACACTGATTACTGAACCATAAATTATATTAAAAATTATCAATTGATTGATTTTACCGATATAAATATGATTTCAATTCATTACATGCTCCAATCTGAAATTTTAATTTTTTTTTTTCGAATAAGGGTGGTTTTTACCCCCTCTCCAAAAAAGCAACCCCCGGCACAGGGTAAATTTTGAAATAGAGGGTAGGTAGAACCTATATCCAAATTTTCATACGAATCGGTGCTGTATGGGATAAATACACAGTTTACACTTTTTTTGCCGTCATAGACTGGAGTAAATGGCAATGGATGAAATGCATTTCGACAGTGTAATAGTTTTCAAAACGCATTTATCAGTTGTTCATCCATTGGAAGTTCAAATATGAGCGATAGAAGTTCCATTGCCTTCTGAACATCATAATGCAATACCAAAGCATTCTTAATAATTCTTGGAAAAATTCCAAGACCATACAGAAAGCAAATAATTTTAACATGAAAATGCAATAACTCATTTCCTTTCTCGTTATATGCTGAATGGAAAAGGTTTAGTCCATGACATAAATTGAAATGTATTGCAGAAAGTATTGTACAGGGTGTCAAAAGCTGTATGAGAAAAACCGTATAACTTGTCCAACATCAAGCTAGAAGCAGATGGCGCTAAAGGATGGATGGATTGATTTGATACTAAAAGGCCAGTCTCAACTAACCTACATAGTAGGCTAATGGAGTAATACCTGCAGAAAACAATTACTCCCACTCCTGTTGGATAAAATTTTACTAGCGCTGCCCTATAGAAATAATATCAGACATCACTGTCATTATCATAATACCTGTAAGTTATTCACAAAAGAAGCTGATTATGATGAGAATATGATCTTTGATGTGGTAAGAGGTTGAAACTTCTTCTGGTTCTTAATTAATGATAATAATAATAATATTTATTTTACCAATTAAACTATATATAGTTTCATTTAGACAATCAAATGCCAGCTTGGCAAAATACACACTGAAAACCACAAAGGCTGGGACTGTACGTGGGTGTCAATTATTCATCAAGGTAATGAATTACACCAGTGTAACAATAAACCTTCAAACGAAGTTAGGCTTCATGTAACTATTAACATAAAGCCGATCATAACGTCAATAAAGTAGTATCTACTGTGAGAACGAGATCATTGCGTCCGTTACCTCACAGACTTTGATAATGCCTACCATAGTCGTAGGCGAAACGTCAGGAATAAAAACCTGTGGACCACGGCCATCAAACCCGGAAAACACCCAAGAATCATTAACATATAAATGAAGAACCACAAAGTCGTGTTATAAGTTAATACGATATAGTTATTTGAACCATATGATGACTATTTCAAAAAGAATATAATAATGAATATTCACCTCTTCAATTTTTTGAGTTATTTTCGACTTGAAACCCAAGTTTCCAATAACTGTATGTGGTCAACCGTAAAAAAGGCCTCAGCAAGATCAACAAATACGCATAATGATTGTTCACTTCTGTCTAAGGCGTCGTACATTTTTGTTGTAACAGCGGATTTTGCATGTTCGGTGGATCGACCTGACTGACACCCGAATTGATTTATATTAAATTATCTTTGTTTTTTGTCACCACTTTTGTGTAATGTTTCAATGAATGCAACTTCGAATTTGAAGGGAAAAAACTTTTTCGAAAATTTCATTCATGAGGAAAGTCGAAGGAGGTCCTATATCTGTAAAAATTTCTGGAGTACTATTTCAATTTCCCAACAAACAGTCAAAATAGTCCAATCTCACAAATTTCTACGTAGACGTATAATAATCACTAAGAAACTCTACAACAGAAAAGGGTGGTAACACGAACTCGTCAACTGTAATGGAACTACCAATGATGAAAAGACTGATGATAGTTCTGAAGAGCAACGACCTTGAGTATACTTCTCTCCCTATTTTCTGATTCGTCCAAGGAGGAATATCTATAGAGAACATAATTTCATCTATCAGTTGTACTAGTCTTCTGATTTTTGTATTCTCCAGAAGACATTGATCTCATGGTGGAGTTCAATTAGTGACTGTTTGGCATTCATTCTTTGGAAACTTGTGAATCCAATTTCTGGAGAAGGTGAAGTATGTGGGTCTCAACGCAGTCCTCAAAAACATGCTGTTGAATATATTGGTGTTCAAGTAGGAAAAGAACTAAAATAAATTCAAGAATGAAAAATGACAAGAAAATTGTTGGAGTTATATATATATATATATATATATATATATATATATATATATATAATTGAAGAAGTGAACAAATACTCCTTGAGACATTCTTGCAAATTTCGAGACAAAATCCACAGGATGTTTACGGTCTTTACGTACTATGCATATTCAAGATACAACTTTTTTTCCATTTTCTGTACGATTTCATTTTCATTGTTGTAAAAGTACTCGTAAATCTTGATGAACGTGCCTGCAAATTTTTTGGGGCACAAAATGAGTTTTTTCTTCAAGCCAGCTGACGTTGTATGAGTAGGCAACCCTCAAATCTGAACGAGGTCTCACCTTCCAACGTGTGATTCATAGCTTGGGATAGGATAAGGAATGGGAGTCTGTCCGAGTCCGGTCTACCATCCTAGATCAGGGCAGCGCGGAACGTTGCTTGATTTATGTTACTTCCAGAAGCCATCTCCAATATTGCACTGTTGACCAGTGTAAATTCGACATGAAGGTTATAATTTTTCTGTTCCCCAATTCCAGTTCTCTCTGTTCATCGAATTAGTTTGTTAACGTGCTGTAGGTATAGTCAATTCTTGCTCCCAAAGGTTCCTTCAGATTGTCATCTATACCTCAACGAGTTCAAGAGGAAATATTCCAACATTGCTCATTAACTTTTTTTTCATCGATAAAAAGATTGTGCGAAAATCACAAATCGTTTCATTTTGGCGGCCATTCAGAAAACCCATAACGTTCTCATGAAAAATGCAGTTTCACGTAGTCGGCTCATTATCGCCGAGTTCTTCGACTCCCAAAAATCACCTCAAACACTTCCCAGACTTCTCTGTTCGGACTATTCATGGTCAATTACTGGTAACGATGTCATTTGAGATGAAGCTCACGATTGGGAGGAAGGTTTTTGGCATCAAACAGCAATGATGCTAAAAATGATCGTTTATAAAGAACACTCTGCAAGGAGTATTTTCATCTGAATAGGATGGTTTGATCTGAGATGAAAGGTTCACGGTGATAATTGTTGAAAAGACAAATGATACCTATATATATTCAGTAGAGAATATTGGTAGAAATTTTCTTGAGGTGGTAGATGAGTTGTGAAATCCGATTTTTCTTCTTGAAAATTAGGAAGAGATTGCTTTGAATTGTTATAATATTATTTGTTTCTAGGGCCAAGAAGTATATTTGCCCCTCTGCATAACTGCAATATTAAGAAAACGCAAAATTGACTAAATATTTTGTCTGTTATGTAAGGTATATTCTTTATGAAATGAGATTGAATTGAAGAAAATATTAAAAATCAATGAACAACATTTCGAAAATTTGTTGTACGATTCGAGTTTCTGGTGAGTGATGTCAAGATACGTCGCCAAGGAGAAATATTATGCAATTTTTCAATATCCATTTGATTCGATGTCCAAATTCATGGAAAATACAATGCCTGAAAGCAGTATTACATCTATCAATATATTGCACAATGAACTCATGAATTGATTCACGAATTAATTGATGAATCTATTGAAAAAGGATGGCACTCCACACCCTACAATTTATCCAAGTATTTCATTCCTGTAGATAATGTTGGTATTGGCAATAAAAAATGAAAATCCCTGAAAATACATGAGTTTATTGACAATGAATAGAACTATTCCTATTGTCATCAATAAATTGCTCAAGACATTCATGAATTTATTGTGCGATGAATTGTTAGGTGTGATACTCTAATTTTGCTTTTTTATAAGATTGCACTAACGTATCGTGGCAAATAGACAAGTTAAGTGAATACGATATCGAAACTGTTGCACGTCTTCGATGACGACATGAAATCAACACACTTGTAACAATCCATTGATGGAAATGCATTGGTCTGTTTACATTGAATTTCTAATTTGGCACCTGTTGTTCTTTGGCTTTTTGGTTGGCAGCACTCTCGATGTTGCCACAATTTGTTTGAAGTCTGTTATTTATCAATTGACAATTGTCATTCAAAAGTGACAGTTCTTTTTACGTCTTTTTGGTGCTTCAAATTAGATAATTGTGATCGAAAACTGTTCATAAAAATGCCAAAAGAGTACAAACCTCTTTCTGGTGACAGATTAGTTATTTCCAAAGAGAGCAAGATATTAATGTCCCTTCGCTTTCTTTAACGGCTGTTAGAGAGCTGATTCAATTACAACGTAGTGATATATATTTATAATCTACAGTCACAAATTAATTTTCATGGTGTTGTAGTAGATTCGAAATCAAGCCACCAAGAGGCATATGAATACTGCAGTACTGAATACTGCAGTACTGAATACTGCAGTACTGAATATAGGTGTTCTGGTAACAAAATTCATACTATGTAGGGACGCAGTTAATATTTGCAGTTTATTAATATGGGAAAATCTGGATTTTTTTTAAATTGTTTGGATGTAGCTATTCAAAATTTATGATTCATTCAGGACTAATACATAATGTTGGTATTATACTTATAATTTCTGTAGTATAATGCCACTTTTTATTCCCTTAGGAAATAATGGCGGGAAATTAATAGTAATAATCCTCATTCCCTCTTGTAGTCCTATCACAAAATTTTTTGAATTGAATATTGCCATGGTCAAACGCGTAGGTAGTGTTTTTTTATTCGTACTGGGATGAATGAAAGTGAAGAATCTTTAATTTATGATAAATACATTAGTCGTAAATGAAATAGAGTATACTACAGCTTGTCCAATCCATCTTGGCACAGATTTAATAACGTATACGCCCAGCGATCTCTGTGGAGTGTACTAGGATTAAAAAACATCTATTATATGAGTTCACTGTGTTGAAATTTATTCTTAGAAGGTGGTTTTTTCTTCGTCATGGTCTTCACTACCAGTGTGCAACTGAAAAAGTATCTGAGTTTGTGGCAAGATGGATTGGATAAGCTGTACTTGCAATGATGACTATTATTATTGACTCGTGGTATCATCTGCTATTGAACTTTCGGAAGGACATAATATAACTCTTAGTTCCCTATTGGAAAACTATAAATGAAAGACAAAATGGTTAAGGCTTTCGCGGCCGAGGTTATCAGTATAACTACTTTTTTTCGGGCTTGAAGGCCGTCGTTCTTTGGAATTTCTTCTTAACGTTTCGCTAGCGCAAGTGGCCAGCTTCTCCAGAGGCTTACTCATTTCCGATGACTAAACATTTCGATTCCTTTAGGCGTATTTATATTGATGCAGGTAGTCTGGAGTGTTAATTACTTCTGTCGGGTTCGGGGAATAATCATCATTATTAGTTGCCGCACTACCTGCCGTGATTTCATTAGTTATTCTTGATTTCTTCAGAATGGGATTCAAAATTCTGTTTGGACTCAACCCTTTCTTTCTTTCTGTGGAAATTGTCCGTATATTTTTGGATCTCTATCGCCTCCCGTAACAGTCGGCTATGGTTACCCTGGTTACCATAAACTGATTGCACCCAACCAGGGTTACCATAGCCGACTGATACGGGAGGCGATAGAGATCCAGAAACATATGGACAACAGAAAAGAATAAGGGTTGAGTCTAAACAGAATTTGGAATCCCATTCTGAGGAAATCAAAAATAACTAATGAAATCACGGTAGGTAGTGCGGCAACTAATAATGATGATTATTCCCCGAACCCGACAGAAGTAATTATCACTCCAGACTACGTGCATCAATATAAATACGCCTTAAGAAATCGAAACGTTTTGTCATCGGAGATGAGTGAGCCTCTGAAGAAGCTGGCCACTCGCGAAACGTTAGGAAGAAATTCCAAAGAACGACGGCCTTCAAGCCCGAAGAAAAGTAGTTATACTATTAACGAAAGAACTGTTTTATGGATGATCTTCTACATTCCGATAAATGATGAACACGTACCCTTTAACAAAGGATATTTGTAAAAATTTTCAATTCTCGTTCCTTGAAAGTCAAAACATCAGTTTGATTTATATCTGTTATTCTACAATTCAATGATAATATGGCTACAGTGTACTTCAAAATTTAACCAGGCCCATGATGACGTGCAACCATTTTTTAATTGTACCAGCTCACTTGTATAAACGATGAAGTATATAAACAACTAACCTTAGCTTTAGTTTTAGTATCAATTTACTTCTCCTGAAGATGCTAACCTTGTTAGCAAAAGGCGCGTTGAGTGCAAATATATCACTTTGGTGTTAGGGTAATTGATCTCTAGGAAAAGTTTCAACCATTTTATAGACCAATTTTCCTTAAAAACAGAGAATATAATGATTTAGATCTTTTTCTTTCCGAACGAAATTGTGAATTGAATATCAAACACGTCATATATCTGTTTCATTTCATTTTTCTCGATCTGGTGATCATTTCTAGGGGCATGTATCTCCAAAAAACTGAGAACCTCAGTGAGATTCGCTCAGAAGCTATTGGAAATATCTGAATGTTGCTCTACATGGCTCTTTCATAACACTTTTCCAAAGCTTTCTGGTAAATATTGTTTTGATGTTTGTTGAGGGGGAAAACATATTCTGGAATTGATTTTTTGGGTTTCCTTTCTGCTAGAAATGAGAAGTTAAAAGCTTCAAGTTCTTATAATATCTGTTTCTTTGGGCAAATTGATATATTTGCCTAGATACATAACTACAATATTGAAACGATGCATAATTGAGTGACTATTTGGCAGTTACGTATCGTATTTTTATGAATCTGGAGATTTAATTAACAAATTTGATAAGAAATGCGTATACTTTCCCTTGGCGATGATTCGGAAACTAGTATGCCCCCTTTTCAACCCCTTTTTTGAAAATGTTTAATGGAATTGAAGTTTTTCGTACGTAATGTGACACTGGCATTGAAAATTTCCCACAAGAGGCCTGAAAAAGGAGGCAGACTTGCTTCCGAAACGTCGCCAATGAAAATATACTCATTTTTCATTGAATTTGTTAATCATATCTCTGAATTCGTGAAAATACGACACCTAACTGACAAAATAGTCACTTAATTTTAATATTTCATATTTCAATTTGCCCAAAAAACAGATATTATAAGAACTAAAAGCTTTTTTTCATTTCTAGGGGAGAAAAAACCCGAAAAATGGATACCGGAACACTCTTCCAGAGATAAACTCTCAGACTCTGAAAATGTTCAAATTTCCTAATTAAAATGATAAATAGGCATATCCCCCCGAAAGATAAGTAATGTTACACCTCAAAAAAGAATATCAAAGCAGATTTTTAATTACGCCAGCGATATAAGCTCCCGCCACGTGATTTCTGACTTTTAATCACCCATAAATCATGAACGTTGAATAAATTAACCCCATATTATTCTCTCAGGCGTATTCAAATAGAGCCCACCGTCACCCAACGAGAATATTAATTCCATTATGAAGCTGTTGACTTTTGTGGAGCAGATTGCCGCAAAGGGACCATAAAAGAATTGCACCCTTGTTGTATTCATTGAAAAGCGTTATTTTTTATGTTGTGTGTATACTGATATTCAGGTTTGTGATACGGAAACAAGTTGAAAGGCCCAGTTATTGTGCGGTCTTATCTAAACGGGCGTTCGGTTTGCAGATTTGATGCAATACAACATTTGATGGGTTGGAAAAGTATGTTGAGAACGCAGTTGGAAGTGAGATATGGAAAGTGAAACTCGAGATAGCTACGAAAAGCATTTTTTCTATGACTGTTACGAAATATCTTCATTGTAACTTCAATGATCATTCCTGGATGTAATAAACTGTAATAATTCTAGTTGTTGGGCAACTAGTGTACAATGTTTGTTTGGGTTAATCTTCACAACAAAGATAAAAGTTCAGTATCAGATAGATCAGGAGTTTATAGATTATTGGGGTTCATGTCATATGTTTTATGTCGGTCAAACGGAAAGAACATTCGGTACACGCGTAAAAAAACACAGAAATAGTTTCCAAAATGGTAAGACAAATTCTACGTATGAATCTCACCTCATTACAGAGGGATATGAGTTCAACCACCAATTTGAAATCTTTCATATCCAAGGGAAGGGTTTGAAACTCAATCTCTTGGAGAGTTTGGAAATTAATAAGTGTGAACATTCATAGTTCCTAATGAATAATCAAACGGAGTTGAAAAATTCGTCTCTTTTGAATATGTTCTTTCCAGGAAATTGTACTGATGAGGATTTGACGTCGGACCACTAATCTTAGTAATTAGTTGTCGGACTATATTCTTAGTGACCGTATGATATAATGTTGTATAAATTCGAAATGTTACAATGTTAAGATTAGTTTAAAGTTCCTGCTTGAGGAAGCTGTTGTATAGCGAAACACGTGTCGCGGTTTAGTGAATCCTGATATGTGAAAATCTTACAGGCAACTGTATCTTATTTGTTTTATATGGATTTTCATCAATTAACCGACACTTCCATTCTGTTTTTGCAATCTTCGTCACGACAAAAGAGGTGTGGCGTAGATAGAAACAGACGCCGTAACCAGGTAACATTGCCGTAACCATAGAGACAATATTGTCACAAACATAAAAGATATTTCTTACTGAATAATGGGATGAATTTTCAACAAAAAAATTATACTCTAAAAAATTGTTAAGCGTTACGTAAATCCAAAACTTCTAATGTTTTTATTCAATTCAGACATGATCAACAACTTCTGAAAAGTGGTTGATCCGTGGGGTGTGGATGAAATCCACGCTTCCGACAGTTTGCAACGGATTGTAAACAATGGGTTGGGGTTAATGTAAAGAAAGAAGCCAGTTTCATTATATTTTGGCGACCATACTATTGCAATAGTCTCGGGCATCAGTAACTGATAAGAAAAATGAGTGTGAAGATCATAACTTGAAAGGAATGCTGTTTGCGTAGGATGTGTATGAATCCACCCTATTGTAATTATATTATGTTGATTTTGGTAATCAAATCGTTAATTGTCATTCAAAAATCCGATGTTTCTTTCTGCTTTGATAAAATCAAATGAGTTATGATCAAGTCATCTGTACTAGTTTTTGACAACGATTATTTCCCTCAATGCGAATAAACGATGAAACAGTTGAAGGCTAGATTGCTTTTACAGAGTTTCACAGCGATTAATTGCACTAGACCATTTAACAGATTGAAATGTTCGAAATAAACCGGGCGTTTGGATCACTTTTCAGGTACTATCTCTGGTACTATATTGTTCCTGTGTTCGATTTTGATGTTTCCTGAGTTCACATGTTTTCTGGAAATAATCTAAACATATATCCCTCCTTCACCAAGTTCAATCGACCAAAATGCGTGCATTTCCATGATTTTCAAAATTTTGCTTTCAAGCAAATGCTTTCGTGTATAATAATTTAAAATAAAATACCTCGACCTGCGGTCTCGGGATTTCATCAAATTATCATACACTCAAGTCATTTGCTAAGCAAAATTTCGAGAATCATGTAAGTGCAGCACACATTTTAACCGATTAAACTTGGTGCACTCGGGATATAACCCCCGATAATTTAAAGGTTTTTCGAATTCAGTTCAGCATGTAAACTAGTGATAGTGAAAGGAGTTCAACTCCGCCAAGTGTTATGGGAGCAGCAAATAACGATTCATTGGAGCTATTGCCTGAAATATCGACAGTTTCTCATACCCTATTCATGGACCGGTGCAAAGAACAGATAACTTGTTCTCGTTCAGAGAATATTTTGATGGCTCACTATATAAATCAAATAAATTCAAATCTTTCACTTCATTGGCACACTATAATATATTAAGAACTATGCTTTGTATCAATAATGGCGTGTATATAAGTAAATATTCCAAATTGAGATCATTCTTAACCGGAAATCAAATGGATACAGAGACAAAAAAGATTTTGCAACGAAGGCGATTGATACGTTCATCAAAGAAGCCACAGACAAGGAATACCTTGTAGAAAAAGTAAATTTCACAATAATTTTTTCATCGCTCCACATTCCGAAGATTAAAACAAAAATTTCTCAAGAATTTACTGTAACGGAAGAATATGCTAACATTGTGGAGAGTATTGGAATCTACGACCAACAAATGTCAACGATGCCTATTTTTTTTCTAAATTATCAGAAAGGAAAATGCACTTTCCAGAGAATTGGAATGAATAATGCTAGCTGTTTTTTGTACCCGCACGATGAGACCGAGTTTGACTATATCTAGAAGAAGAAACATACTACAGGACAACAAATGATGACTGAACGGATAAGACCCATTGTACGTAATCGAACATCATGTTGTGCAATTCCAGTTGCCTTTGGGCCCTACTATTCGGTTTTTTGCCTCTCCGATTAATAGAAGACCAGATTCAATTTCGTGAGAAATATCGGGTACACAACAGTAACAAGAAACAGATTTATTTGCTTATACGTCTGGAGAGGCGTTCTTTGTGTGCCAATTCTACATTCAAGTAATCAAATTGTGTCCCTCTTCGTCTCGTCCCATTTTCGACAAGAAAGCATCTCGAAAGTGGAGAACGGCAACCGACAACAGAACCATACGACTTTATTTGTGAGGAGTTTAATGGAAGCTGACGAAGTATCGCCTTTCGCCAATCTGTGGCTTGGTTTCCTTCGTTTTGATGTTCGAAAAAGGAAAACAATTGTATAATTCGATTCTTGATTGAGGAGGTTTGCACCAGGGGATCCTGAATTTTGGTAATTTGATACATCATTTTCGTGGGAAATATCAGTTCATTGAATTATTCTCATATTCGAACTAAAAATGGTTCTGAACAAAATATATTGTAATAAATATCATTCACACTGGAATTTCACACCAAAATTTTTGATAATGAAATGCAAATTTGTCGTCTCGTTCTACCACGAGCACTCAGGTATTCACCGGAGAAAAATTTTCGTAGTGGTGACCTAGAGCAAATTATAGTGAAAATTAAACATCTCTAATTTTCAACCAATAAGATTGAGGCATCTTATTGGTTGAAAATTGGAGATGTGAAATTTTCATAATTTTGACGAGTTAATAACAAACATATAATCTTCAACCTTTGAATAATATAGATATACCTGTGAATGATCCAAAATACCAACTCCAGTGACCTGAAATTAGGAAAGGGCGATAGACTGAACTAGTACCCATCTGAGTCTTAGAATTTGGTGTAACTAAAGTTGGTGATTTTTCTTATTCAAAGAAACATGGTAGATATAACAACATAGAATTTTTTTTCGAAATTGCGTCATGGTACTTGGGAAATATATTTCTACCACCTTTACTTAACTAAAATTACCAAATGGCAAAAGACTGGGCTGGAACCCATCTGAGTTGTAGCATTTGGTGTAACTAAAGTTGGTTATTTTTTTATTTAACGGAATATGGTAGATTTACCAACATAGAAATTTTTTCGTAAATTGCGTCACATTACTTGTGAAAATATATGTATATATATATTTATACCACCTTTAATTAGCTTAAATTACCAAGGAGAGACAGACTGGGCTAGTACCCATCTGAGTTCCAGAATTTGGTTCAACTAAAGTTGACAATATTTTTTTATTCAACGAAATATGGAGCATATAACCATATAATTTTTTTCAAACTAGTAATTATTAAGCTTTCCGACAGAACCATCTGAACAAAAATTATAAATCGACATATGTCAAAAACAGCAATAACCTGACTAACTTGAACAATCAGAGAAATTAATTCAAAATAGATATTGAAGAAAAACACTTTATCTGTAGTTGATTATCCACTACTATCCACTATATCAACTCTTGTTGTACAATAGTATATTACATATCGAGGAGGGAAGTGTATTCCATGACTCTGCATCGTATATTTGTCCTTCACACTCAGCGAAATGTGTCTTGTGACACATCCTCAATAAAAAATTCAATAATTCATGACTTCTTCCCCTTTGGATTTGAGCTGCCGGGGCACCTTTACAGAAATAATATCTCTGTCATATTCAAATCACATAAACGTCAGGAGCTGCGAATAACCAGACAACAAAATTCCTGCCAGTGAATAAGAGCAATACCACTCATAATTCATCACCAGGCCACGCAAACTCCTGCGTTTCGAAATAAGTTATGAAGAAAAAGTATCAAACTTTTTGTTCCTGTTGCTCATGAAGATTGGCGTCCCATCAGGTTTTTCTGTTTCTCTAACTTCTCATCGTGAACTTCTTGAATTAGTTATTTCTGCTTCATCAACTTAAAAGTTATGAGTAATTTTTTTGAGTACTCATTTTTCTTAAGGGGTAGCAACAGGAATGATATATATCCGAGCTCTTGCAAATACTGGGTACGTAGCGTTTTTTGTATGAGAATTCGACGAATACATTCCGAAAGAACGAGCTAGATCTTTTTTCAGTTCTGAGATGAGAATTGAGACTAATTGATCGGATCTTTTATTTACAAGTCGGTAATTACGGGGAGAATCGAATAGGTAGGGATAGTACCACAATGAGATACTTGATGAGATAATTAAAAAATGTAAATTCAGGAAAACACTTCGTAAATCTTCGACTCTTCAAAGAGATGATAGAAATGCAAAGTTTATAGTAATCCAATATGAATCTCAATACACTAGGAGACTTTAACAGATATTCAATGAAGTGAATATGAAAGTTGCATATGAAACTTCTAACAAATTCAAACAGCTTCTTGTTAACCCAGAAGGTAAAATAGACAACTCAGAAAAGTCGGAAATTTACGAAATCATTTGTCAAGATTGCAACAACAAATACATCGGCCAGAGCCGACGAGCTATTGAATCCCGTTTCAAGAAACATTTTGCACACATGAAATACGGAAGAGTAAAAAAATCCAGTGTCGCCCAACACGCTCTAGACAATGACCACAAAATTGGTGAAAGCAATCTCAAACTGATCAAGCATGTGCATGACACAAGACTACTCGATGCATGTGAGAGTCTCGAGATAGCAAAATGTAAAAACAGCATGAGTGGTGACAAGGGACCTATCCCTTTCAGCCCGCTTTTCAATTTATTGTTGAGGAAGTAATAAAAATAATCAATACTAATAGATGACGGAACTTGCAGGTAGTGAGTTCATTATCGAGAAATTAATTGAAATAATTAACAGTAACAAACAAAGTCCATATCGAACCGGAAAACTATAGGTATATAAACAACTAACCCCAGCTTTTGATTTAGTATCAATTTTCTTCTCCTGAAGATGCTAACTCTGTTAGCGAAACGCGCGTCGAGTGCAAAAATATCAGTTTGGTGTTAGGGTAATTGATCTCTAGGAAAAGTTTCAACTTTCACACCAAAGGTTCCAAAACTCATCATTTATTAGTGACTGAACTAGTTCATTATCAAGAAATTAATTAGAATAATTAGCAGTAACAAACAAAGCCCTTATCGGGCCGAAAAACATTAGGTATATAAACAACTTTAGTGTGTGTCTGAGAAACTAACTAAATGATGTCAGTAATGTAGTCCCTCGTATGTATAATGTATATAAGCACTGAGATAAACAAAATAAATCTGAAGCCAGAGGATGTATCATATTTTGAATTCCATTTTATTTGCTATACGATGTTCTTGGAAAGTTGCTTTCGTTTTCATATTCTGCATTATGACATAATTTTCCTTTATCCCAACTCGATATGACACAACGATACAACAGTGGATTGAAGATTTAAATCATGGAAAACATGCACCCCCATCACTAACAGTTGACTCAATCCACACTTTTCTCAAACGTTTCGAAGGATGTGGTCTAATTGAAACACTTTCATTTAAAGCGAACTTAAAACGAAAGCACTAACACAATTTCAACTATCATCACCTTGGTCATATGATATGCCAAAATTTCCGTCGTTGACATTGATGAAAACAATTGTGGTAGTCAGAAAGTTATTATGTGTCATGAAACAACGAAGGGATTTTAACATCATTTCTTTGAATATGTGGTTCGGAACTGCATACTTATTGTACAGGATGTAACTGAATGAGTGTAAAACATCTGAGGAGGTGATTCCTCATCGAAAAAAGATAGGACCTTTCATATAAAGAAACTTCATTTACAGCCCCTTAAAGGGGGTACATAAAATTTGTATAACAATTTTGTTCACAAGCACTGAAAAAGTTACAATATTGAAATTAACCTGACGTTTTGTACTACCAAAAAGACACTCAGCCAATAATTCATTTGGTTTACCCCATGGTTTTAAGGGGTGGAAAACGCAACCCCTAAAATTTATTTCCAATGTAACTTTTTGTCTTATAATCTGTTTGCCATTTGAAAATTTATTTCCGATAGACTGTTTCATTCTAAACAGAAACTGTCTCTTGGGTTTTTTTCCCAAAATAAACCAGTTCGTAACAAAAAATTATTTTACGAACAACTACAGAGATACATCGTCATAAATGCGAACTGGATTTATTGTTATTTTGTAGTTAGTATCTGCATAACACTATTAAAGGGTAATAAACAAAACTAATTCAAACTTTTTCAGTGCATGTGAAAAAAATTGTTATACAAATTTTATGCACCCCCTTTCATGGGCTGTATCTTAACAAGGGATGCTCCAATGAAGTTTCTCTACAAGAAAGATCCTACCTTTTTTTCGATGAGGAATCACCTCCTTAAATGTTTTACACTTATTCTGTTACACCCTGTATAGTTCGTGGTGAACATTACAGATACCGTGTGGAAATTACGGCTATACGAGGTGTGCCAACGAAAACGGAACAGGGACGATTTTTGATTGTGAAGAAAAACATTTTTGAAAAGGTCTTTTTTCATTTTGAGGGAATGATCTTTTGAACAAATTTTCAACCTTCTCACTCCCATCCTCCGGTGTGGTGAGATTCAAACGTTGAATCTCAAATGGGATTAGTGGTCAAGCGACACTATGTTTGAAAGGCAATCAATTTCTCTTTCAAGTGCTTTGTACATTTTTGAGTTCGATGCAGTAGATACTGAGAGAAAACGTTGTAAAAAAATGATCCAAAAACGAATGCTACGCTTCTTTTCACTTTTAAGACGAATTGTACGAGTTGCTTTACTGTTGAAAAACTTCGACACATTTCGTGAACGTACTTGAAAACTGTCGATTAATCAATTGTAAAAATAGAAATAACAACTTTTATGGAAGAAGTAAAAAAAATTACATTTACTCTCTGTTGATGGGTACGTGTATATCATTCGAAGACGTTTGATCCATTCACAAAAAAATTAATTCCATCTAAAACAGCAACTCCCCTGCTTATATGACACGACAGGCACTGGATAACATAGAAATCACATTTTTTGTTCGATTTGTAAATCAAGCATATGTAAATTGAATCCAATTGATTTTACTTCTTTCAATGAAGTTGTAATTTCTATTTTTTGCTTAGGAGAAGAAGAATGCCAAAAAATAATTTAATAAACTTTCTTCTCTCCACAACAACACCCAAGCTTCAAATCAAATCTCGATTTGAACAAATAGATCAGTCCAGTCCCAACTATCTTCACAGTGCAAACCTGTCATAGAACAAGTACTCCTCTGGTTGATACCATGAAGGACACTCAATTATATCTAACCGCTAGAAAAAATTCAAGCATAAGCTCTTGTTCATACAAGTTTCAGAATTGATTTCCAATTATTAGGGCGGGCACAACTGCTATTTGCCAACGATTTTCGAGCTTTTTGTGGAAACTACATTACACTGATGATGGACCACTGCGTCATAATTTTGAAAACGACTAGAAAATAAGTTTTTCGTTTCTGCAAAGGCGGTAGAAAAACGGAGATGGATTGAAAACTGTATTTTGATGGATTTCTCCAGAACTGAGTCCAACTTATTGGAGTTGGAAGCAGAAGCTCATACCCGATATAAATGTAGAATTGATAATATAATAAAAACTACACATAGTGAAATGTTATTTTCATTCCACAAGAATTTGAACAGAAAACTTAAAAGTGATGATCTGAATTTAAGGCTAGTGGATTAGAGAAACGAAGGTATCACTTCAGATTTCACGTCATGGAAACGTCACTCTTCAAGAAGACTGCAAGAACAAGACCGGTTTCAGGAGCACTGTTAGCCTTTATGTCATCTGTTGAGTACAACGGAAAGATTTTTTTGATTTTATAACTTAATGGTCTGAAAGATGCATATATTCCTGGTGAAATGACTTCTGTACCAGTTCAATGTTGATGTTTTCGTCAAAAACACTAGACCTACGGCTCACTTGATAATGACATCCAGGGAAATTCACATTCTTGAAATTTCTTTACAGATGGCGTCAAGCGGCAACTCTAGACACATGACTTTATGAAGTCTGATGAAATTTCTTTTAGCGAATTCTCTAGAACAACTCGTGCAGGGTCAGTGTGTTTCTTTCTTATTTCAACACTTTACATAATAAAAGATGAAAGTACATGAGTTCTGTCAAAAATTGCAAGAGTTCCCACCTAAGAATTCGCTATATTTCTGATGTTTATCTGTTTCTGTTCAGACGTGAATACATATATGCATCTTGATACATATATTACAGATACATGTATTTGCTTTATATTCTAGGTATATGTTGTGAGAAGTTAAAAAATAGTACGTCAATATAGAGTTTATTGAGCATTAAAGTGTTCAATTTGAATTGAATTGGACCCTTCATTGTCCAGATCAACCTGAGTAATTTCAATTCATTAGGAAGAGTGCTGTAGTGCAGGCTATTATGACGCTGTACAAGAAGATCGTATTGTCACTAATGCTGCAACTTGGAAGAGCAATCAGCAAATAACACAAATATATCTTCTACCAAAGTAATGATTGAGAAAGATGAACTTTGTTTTTATCTCGCGTTATATTGACCAGTTGAACTTGAGTACATGAATAGATGATTGATTATTCCGTCCACAAATGAAACAAAAGAGTTTGATATCCATCATGAAACAATATTCAAAACAACACTTCAATTGATTACTAAACAAACGGAAAACAACCAATAATTGAAAGCAACGGCAGATAAACGACAGATAACTAAGGAAATTGTGGTAGATGAATCGAACTGGAAACGACCAATAGCTGGTTGAAAGGAACAATGAAATCATGGAAAACTTCGAGCAAAACTCGAATAAATTGGAATGCAAATGTCAAAAGAGGACAGAATTCGATTCTTGCACCATCTTCAGGAGTGAATTTTGAGGATATGATTGATCGTGTCTAGAGAATTTGACGAAACAATATCGAATCGGAGATCGCACCAGGAATATATGCATCTTGATGGTCTGCATATTCAAATATTGCTGAACACACTTCCCCATTATTCTTCATCTGAAACACCTCGTATGTCTGTTAATAACGTGTGACCAATCCAGTCCTAATTCCTTCACCGATCAAGTCTCTATTGAAACCCATTACCTGAAAACATTTACCTGGTACAATTGAACAGGAATTCCCTCCTGATAAAGCTGTGTGAGTGCCGAATTCGCTAACACAAATCGATTTGTAATTTAGAATCACTCGGAACGCGCATTCTGGGACGCCATTCAAGAACACAAGAAAACGCTTTGAGGGCTGATTCCCTCTTCTGATAAAGCTGAGTAATCATCGGATTTCGAGAACTAGACGGAACATTCATTATATAACTCGAGTTTACACCGCAGATGTTCGTTGTGACAAAAATGATCATCACTTTAAGGGCGAATTCCACCAGAGTAAGGCATTTTTAACGATCCAGCTTTTTTATTTCTTGCAGTATTTGTCGGTAATTCACTTACCGACATCGCGATTACTTACCGACGTGTTCATATCATCCAACAATTGATTATATTATAGCATTTTGTAAAAACCATTACATGAGAGTTGCATACGCTATTTTATCTACACCCGATAAATAGTGAAGAACTACAAATATTGAATTTATATTTGTATTGCAAACAATAATACTAGTTGAACGCATTTCTTTGAAAAATTCTACAAAATTGCAATTAATGGTATTACGTCGAGAAATGAAACGATGAGAAATGAAGATCAAAAATTAAGAAAGAAAGATTACTCGAGGCCGGAATCGAACCAATGTCTCTTCCAACTAATCCAACTAGCCAATTTAATCTCAGTGCCTTAGACCGCTCGCCTACGGAGAGCTCAGATACTTAATTGATTGAAAAAATAAAGAAATAGAGCATGCATTTGTCAAAAATTCAATCATTCTAACTGTATTTTGCCGGTGAAGGTGTCGAAGGTAATTCTCCCATATCGCTGGAATCAGACATTTTGTTATTATTATCGAAGTTTGGGTATATTCAATACCTGTACCGATTTTGACTTGACAAACGTCAAATGCAGAGCTTGCACATCATGCTTGATTGAAAAATAATGGGTTACTATTGGTTGAAAATCTGTATCGTAATGAAAAATCTGTATCGTAATGGATTTCATTATAAAACGGGTTGTGGGCATATAGCTGTATTATCAGAGTACGGGTGTAGATAATAGTACATTATGCAACGATCATGTAATGATGGTTATTAATACATGAGCATCAACCGGGATACAAAACGAGCCGAAGGTGAGATTCGTATGGTTGATGTGAGTGTATTAATAACCATTACATGAGAGTTGCATACGCTATTTTATCCACACCCGATAAATAGTGAAGAACTACAAATGTTATATTTATTTTGTACTGCACACAATAATACTTATTAAACGCATTACTTTGAAAAATTCTACAAAATTGTAAATAATGGTATTACTTCGAGAAATAAAACGATGAGAAATGAAGAGACGATCAAAAATTGAAAAAAAAATGTCCAACCCACGTCTCTTTCAACTAGCTAATATATTCTCAGCGCCTTAGACCGCTCGCCTACGGAGAGCTCAGAAAGAAAACTAGATTGGAAAAATAAAGATATAAATCATGCATTCGTCGAATGAAAAATTTTATCATTCTAACTGTATTTCTGCCGGTGAAGGTGTCGAAGGTGATTCTCCCATATCGCTGGTATCAGACATTTTGTTATTATTATCGAAGTTTGGCTATATTCTTCAAAAATTCAATATCTATACCCATTTTGACTTGACAAACGTCAAATGCAGAGCATGCACATCATGCTTGATTGAAAAATAATGGGTTTCTATTGGTTGAAAATCTGTATCGTAATGAAAAATCTGTATAGTAATGGATTTCATTATAAAACGGGTTGTGGACATATAAGTGTATTATTAGAGAACGGGTGTAGATAAAATATTTTAATGGACCTGAAGACGTATAAGGCTTGCGGATCTGATGGATTCCCAGTATTGTTCTGGAAGCATGTGCTCCCGAATTGACTCCAGTATTTTGCGAATCATTCAACGGCCCATATAACTTAGGGGGTTTTTCCTAAGTTCTAGAGGACAGCAAGAGTTCAGCCAGTTCCTAAAAACAGGAAGGAAACTTTACCTTATAATTATAGACCGATTGCATTGCTTTCTATCATTTCCAAAGTCATAGAAAAAGCAATTAATCTGAAGCTTATCAAACATCTAGAGAAATCAGGAATAATTGATGATCGACAATACGGATTTCGCCATCAGAGATCAACCAGTGACTTATTGGCTTATGTTTCTCATATTTGTCGGCATACAATCGAAAAATTGAGAGAAATGATAGCTGTTTCACTCGATATTTCAAAAGCGTTTGATCGAGTTTGGCATCGGGGTATCCTTTCTGAACTGCCGTCTTATGGTTTGCCTCCTCAAATGTGTGCTTTGTTGAAGAGTTTCTCGTTTGATAGGTCTCTGTATGTGGTTGTTGATAGAGTATCATCTGATATTCTCCCAGTAAATGTAGGTGTTCCACAGGGTTCAGTTCTGGCGACCACTAAGTTTCTGCTTCATATCATTGATTTGCTCGAGAAAACATCTTGTTTAGTTCATAATTTTGCGGACGACAGTACTCTTCATACTAGTTTCTCTTCCAGAGTCCCCATACCAGCTTGAGAAACAAAACTTCAAAGAAACATTCACACCAATAAAATAAACGGTGACTTGGTAAAAATAATAGAATGGGTTAACATAAACTTGGTGGAATTTAATGCCAGGAAAACCCAGGCATGTCTCTTCTCAAGGAAAGCCGATCTATCATCGTACAGTATTCAGATGCCAGTAGTAATCTACAAAGTCAAGTATCTCGATGCTAGGAATTACGATCAGTAATAATCTCTCATGGGAAAACTATGTGAGATTGATTGCTAGAGTTGCTTCCCAGACACTTGGATTTCTATTTCGTGCGAAATAGTACTTCATTTCTCGTCAGCTTCTAATGATCTACAAGGCTCAGATACGATCTCTCTTGGAATATCGTTTTCATGTATGGAGTTTGGCACCAAAACATTCATTGAGGCTTCTCGATTTCTCTCCGAGAGAAGCAATCCTCTCCGCTCACTTGACTGGAACATCGTAAAAGGGTCGGAGACTTGTCTCTCTTCTATAGATATTCTCATGATCGGTGCTCTTCTGAATTGTCATCAATCGTTCCACCCTTGGCAATATCTACACTGATGACTTGACGAGTGCAGAATTCCCACCCTCTGTTGTCAATTTGGAGACCTGTCGAACCTCTCTTGCTCAGGGATCTTTTTTAATAGAAGAGCTGAGCTTTGGAATTCTTCGCCGGAAAAGTTCTTCCCTGAGGCTTACAAACTTCAAAAATTCAAAGCAAATGTTGATTCGTATCTCCTGTCCCTTGATTCACGCGGTGATATTCGAACATTACAGGGTTTCCTTTTCGTGTGAATCTGCATATAAAAACTATTTAAATTTAACATTAGTGTGCTGCAAAGCAACATTTCTGTGCCAAAATTTAAATACCCACATACACACTATTTATTTGCTAGATTTGCTAGACAACGGAGCAACATCTATCGAATCATTTGAATGTCAACAAACGTCGAGCATTAAATATTTGTAAAATATTTTTGTCCTATGATTTTTCGAATGCGATTAAACTAAAATGACATAGTGACAGTTCTGAAATTGAAAATACCCCGCCTCAACTAAGAGAACAAGTTGATTCATTCTCATAAACTTTAGTACCTTCAACTTCAAGAGAAAAATATTACTGGATACAAACCGTAGCATATTTTGAAGAACTATCCAAATCAAGAAAATCTTCTTCTGTATGGTCAATATATTCAATGTTGAAATCGACTATTTGCTTCTATTAGGCACCGTAAAGCTCAAAATGAGTCTCTGAAACTCAAATTCTGTTTTACGGTATAGTATAATTTTTAGCAAACAGTGTGTTGTAGAAGAAGTATGGTGTGTAATCGAGCAGGAATGCAATTTCTCTCTCGTTTGAATTGCAGCACTCGCTTGCGCTTGTTTCGCAATAATTTCAAACTCTTGAGAAATCAGCACTTTTCTGCACTTGTTGCACATTATACTATTTCATTATCTGAATGATCGGCCATTTCTGCTTGAGTATACCTGATATCACCTCATTGCTCAATTATTATTGTAAGAAACAGAGGAGTGGTTTCAAGGAATGAATTCATGTATAATCGGGAAGAAAAGAGATGGAAAACACCACAAGAACCATAAATTCGAAAAGAGCTTCATCTTCTCCAAACAACTTCCTACGTAGAACACTCTGTCCGTTCAAGACTTGGAAATGCATCCTGCTTTCTATAGCTTGCACATTAGCTGATGCGGAACTAAGTAGGTTATAATGTGCAGGTCGTTTCAGGCGATTGAAATGAAAAAGAAAAATAATCGTTCCAGCTTGGAGTTGGAGATATCATTGAGAGTTTTCTGCGATAGCTTCTCGAAAGCGTTAAACTTAGTTCGTTTCCCTAATGTGTTTTCCACGATACATGTAACTTCGTTGTTAGTACTGCTTTCGAACTGCTGGAGACTGAAAACAAACTTGTACGTTTGAAATATAGTGTATTTGTGTACGGTAACGATGAGCATCTCTTCAGTTCTAACGAAATAATCAAGAAATTCTTTTTATTCTTTCACTAAGAATTACAGTATGGAAGGATCTATATCAACACTATTTGAAACGATGTTTGTCTCTAGGTGCATTTGATAAGATTACCTTTAGGATTAGAATATAATGACGTGTGTCGAAGGTACTTATAAACCAACGTGGAGTGCGGGACAAAAACATCTTCAATGTGTTCTACTGTGTTGATAGTGTATTACATACCGAGAGAAATTTTATTGTTTGGCGGGTTTTGTAAACCATTGAATTCACAATCATTCAAAATAATTCCAGAAAGTGGAAAATGAATCGACATTTGCTAGAACAATTTCAATACATTTTGTGTTTGACATCGGCATTCAAATTAAATCAATTTTATGACGCTTCCACAAATGTTGATAGTGTCATTCTTTGTAAATGCAATTTTTCTACGTGATTCTAGGTTGAAATGTTTCATAATTCGGCTTCTTTATTTTAAGTTAAACTTCTGTCTTGGCGATCATATATCGTTTTTCGTTATGTTTCACGAGAATTGTTCTAAAAAACACATTTGGATTACTCACTGACACTGAAATATTAACGACATTTCCGACAATAAAAATGGACTAGCAAGAGTCACGTGAGAAAATGGCTAATTGAACGGTAACGTGCCATTTTTTGAGAAGCTTCTGTATTACTTATTGAAGAGGTTTTTGGTATTTAGGGGAGGAACTGGGTGCTAATTATCTGCTTTTTGTACTGAAATGTGTGATAACTGTAGTGTCATGTAAGGGATAACTTTATTTCCATGAGCGCTTGTGTTTGCACGTTAGCGGGTATCTAAGCACTTCAAATAAGAGCAGAAGAAGAAGTCGAAAAAGTGCCAAGAACTTTACCGACTTTGTCTTTCTTCTAGTGAAGACTTGATCACTTTCCAACCTGACAGTAGGTGAAAAATTAGCTCATTGTGAATGAAATTTGTTTTTAGGCGGTGTTTTTGCTTCTGTCATGGCTTCTACCACCACTACCCTGGAGTAGGAGCTAACTGTATTATTATATTCCTCTAAGTTGAATCAATATTCTGCGTTGATTATTTATATTACTGCGTGAAAATGACGAAAAGGCTTGTCAGTTTCTGACAGCAAATGAACCTACTAGACCAGTATCATCAGACTTGAACGTCCTGCATCCTGCTTCAATATCAATTGTCCATTCAGTTTGAAGACGATTCATATCATTCATTATGATTCGACTATTATCTGAGAGAAATAAGTTGTGATACATGTTATTTCATAGTTTTGATTATTTTCGTACAAATATCGAAGATTAGTGTTGGGGTTAGATATATATTCAGAGAGCTGTGCTGAAGTTGTGCATTGTTTTGAGTGTATAGGAGTATTTTGAAAGTAATATGTCGTTTGTCATACAAAAATATACTGAATCCCCTGAAAATCTTGTTCATTGATAACTCTAATAATTATGTTAGTAGTAAAATGAATATTCTGGGGAGTTTATGGGATTTTATTAAGTCAGGGATTGAATTTAGGTACAAGAAAATAACAAATCATTTTGAATTTGAACTCCGCAATGAAACCCACTTCATGAAACGATTTTCGCAAACGGAATTGATGATTATATATTATGCAAGGAGTTCAAAAATGTGAGTGATTATAAAAGTTCCAAATCAGGAGCTCTATATACAGCAAAAGTGAAGATGATGACCCAAAAGGCACATAATTGATTCAGTTCCTAGGTTATGGCAAAAATGACGTCTATATATCTTTTGAAATAATTTCCATGAAACGCATAAAACGCATTTGGACAACAGTGATTATTCAGTTCTTTGACTCTGATAATGATAAGCTTTCCAGAATGATACATAATGGGACAATATACGGGACAATCTGCCACTTCTCAATATAATAATAATGATTGAACAATCGTGAATAATTCTAGCATCATCAGGGTGATTCGATGGTAATATAACACAGCTCCTGGAATTTTTGAAAATCTTTTCGTTTCATAAAATTCATTCTCAGTCGCAAAATTCTTTATCCTCGCAGGATTGTAGTGACGATTGTGATTTATCAGTATATGGTTTATATTCTAATTTTTTATTTCCCCAATGTCCCACGATGTAGCGTACATCTATTGCTGTAGTGAAACGATAGATGAGAGCAATATATTACACTAGTGCAAAAAAAACTAGTTTTGGATTCGATATAGTTCAACAATGTCATGTTTCTTGCATGAACGTACAATAGAATACTGAATAACTTTTCAAGGAATATTAGGATGAACACTATTCTTGGATTTTCTGATCTCTTCAACAAGAATGCCCTGCTTCGCTTTTGCATCCTGGCAATATCATCACACCGGTCAATAAACATGGAAGTGAGACGAGAGGTAACTAAGCTCATTAGAATTGAGGAAAAAAATTGTTAATAGATTAGAGCAGGAAATAACGTCTGACATAAACAATTTTTGGAATTACGTAAAAAATAATAGGAAAAATTCTAATAGCGATAAATTCATATATAACGGGGAAAAGGTAGCAGAAGAAAAAACTTCAGAATCATTTGGAACATTTTTCTCGTCAGTGTATGCTGACAAGAAAGCATCTTACAATTTACTTTTCGACTCTAGCTTGGACGTAACAAATAATACACTAGTACTGAGTTCAGTTAATGAGTTGGACTTTGATGTCGCACTAAAAAAGCTAAAACCCAAAAAGTCAGATGGGACTGATGGAATACCACCTTATTTATTGAAGGCCTGCGGTGAATGGGTGCGGCAACCTCTGATACATATTTATGATCTTGTTTTGAAAACGAGTATATTTCCATCAGCCTGGAAAACAGGATTGGTATGTCCCATATTCAAGTCCGGTGATAAAATGAATATCGAAAACTATTGGCCTATATCAATTATGTGTGCCCCCCCAAACTCTTTGAACAAATATTATATTGTGAATTTTATAAACATGTGGAAAATAATATAGTACCTCATCAACACGGATTTGTGTCAAAAAAATCATTCAATACCAATCTATTTCTATTCAGTAATCATGTATTTGAATCAATGAAATGTAAATTTCAGCTTGATGTTATATATACTGATTTTAGTAAGGCATTCGATAAAGTTGATCACCACATATTACTAGAGAGATTACTAAAGATAAAAACAGTAAGAGATTGTGTTATCTTACAGAAGGACATTGATAGGGTATTGGAGTGGAGTTATCAGAATAAATTGTATTTCAATCTAAATAAATGTTCTGTTTTGACTATATCGCGTATCAAGCAACCATGTGTTTTCAATTATTTAATAGGGGGTCAAAGCTTGAAACGCTGCACCGAAATCAAAGATTTAGGTATTACCTACAATAGCACATTCTCATTTGCCAAACACATTGAGAACTTAGTGAAGTCAGCTGATAAAATGTTAGGTTTTGTAAAAAGACAATCGTATATTTTCAATAATATCAACACACTCAAAATTCTGTACTATAGCTTGGTTAGAAGCAGTTTAGAGTTTGGCTCCTCGATTTGGTTCACGGAATCTCAAAGCAATTTGAATAGATTAAAAAAAATTCAAAATTAATTCTCAAGACTACTCTACTTTAAAAAACATCACGTATATCCTAGCTACCAGACAACAAGATCTTCAACTCTTAGGAATGAATTTGAGATATTATCTCTTGAAAATAGACGACAACTCTCAGTTTTGGTATTTTTATATAATATCATCGATAACAGAATAAACTCCTCCGAACTTTTGTCTTTTTTCAGATTCAACGTGCCACCTAGAATATTGCGCCCAGTTCTAATGTTTAATATCCCTCCATCATTTAACATTTCGAGATCACCTACGTTAAACATGTTTCGACTTGCAAATCAACTCAATATACTGATGGATCTAGAATGGACAGTTTCTACCAGTCTTTCGCAAAACAATTTTGAGTCATTTAATCTCTATCTCTATATAATTCATAAAAAACATTCAAAGGTGTGTCAGTCCTCATACAATTTACATATTGTGAAATATAGCTAGTTATATGTAGGTATAACTATTTGAAGGTGTCTACATTTTCTAAATATTGCAAATTTTGTGAATTTCATCTTATTATGTAATTTATCATTTTGGATATTGTAATTATCTATTTATTCATGTAATTAAATCGCAAGGTTTGTATGAATAATAAATAAATGAATAAATATAATGATAATATTATTTCAATATTGTATGTGGTTCATATTGTGATTTATCCCCTCATTTATGAAGGGCAGCTCGTGAAAATGACACTCCATTCATAAATTCAATATACCTGGCTATCTACAATTCTTTCTTGGAGGATGATTCTTGAACATAGAAACACAAGTCTTTCAGATGAAGAGACACAATTATGGAAGCGAGACGCTACATTTTTCTCAGTCCAGTAATCGTAAAACTACAACATATACGTCGTTCCAGAAATCTCGGAAATAAGGAATGTAACTTTCCGAGATTCATATATCTTCCCATGTCAAACCCTAATCCATAACCCTCCATCCTCATCTTTTCCTTTGAATGCTCTGAAATCCGCACCGATTCTTTCCTTTTCATCGATTGTATAAAATAGGATGATACTGACAAGCTGTCAAAAGAAAGAATAAATGGTGGTGTAAACTCCAGAGTAATCGCAGCGTGAAGATAAATCGGCAAAGACCAAACCACATTCAGTTCTTTGAGACCATTTATTAGTTAGTGAACAAGAGTATGCTACGGAGATATTGGGTTAAAACCTGGAAAATTGAAAAACGTCGTCGGCTTGAACTTCACCTCAGTTTGGATGAAATGGGGAGTTTGTGAGGTGGATATGATGTTGATGGAGTAATATGTAAATATTTGATATTACAAGAGCATGCGGAAGAGTTTTCATTCTGATGATTTTTCTTGCAGAAGGAAATACTTTCTGTACTAGTACTGCATTTCACCACACGGTTTCGAGATGCTCAGATAGTTTTCTTTTGAAAACCTTTATAACCATGTTTGTTTGAATGTGATTGATAATGTTCCTTGCTCAGTGGTATTGGTTCGGAATATCATCACTGTCACAACACACTATAAAACAAAGTCGATTCTCTTTGTCTGTCTGCCCTATGTATGCTCATGAAACTACGCAACGGATTTTGATAATTTGTTTTATATATATATATATATATATATATTCAGAATTCATTCAGGAAAAAATCATAAAAGATCACTGATGATATTGTTGAGGTACACGAGATAAATGAAAGTGTACAGCATTGATTCTCCTTGATATATCTAAAGCATTTGACTCTATCAACTTCAGCTTACTATTTGCTGAATTATATCATTACATCTTTGATAAAACTGTGGTCCATTGATTATTCATCAGGGAGGAAATAGTGAAAATATCCGACGGAAATGGTAACTATAAATTGTCAAGTACAGAAACCATCAGGTCAGGAGTTCCACAAGGTTCCATACTAGGTCCTTTGTTGTTCTCAATTGTCATTGCTGATATCACGAAAATAATTGAAAATTGAAAATTCCATATGTACGCAGATGACTTGAGCATTTATTTCTCATTTTACTCTGAAGATCATGCTGAGGTTAGTATACTTTTCAACAAGAATTTAGAAAACATCAGCCAGTGGGCTAGTAATGGCTCATTAGTATTGAATGCTGACAAAACACAGACAATTCTATTAAATAAAAGTGGAACTCATACGAATACCCCCAATATCGAATTGAAACGTACCAGACTGGCTTGATTGATAACGTTAGATGTCTTGATCTACAACTTGACACTCGTGAGTTTTGATATAAATATATATCACACAGTAAAACAAAGTTATTTCTAACGGAATCACTCGTACTGTTAATACCCAATTTTATGTATTGTGTTTATGGTCCATTTTTTTCAGAAATTGAAGATAATAGAACCCAAAAAATACAAAACTATGTTATGTTTATTTGATTCAAGACGACAAGAACATATTGCCCATCCCTTATTGGTGCAGGTTTATTGAAAATGAGAGAGAGATTTCTTCACGTGAGGGGCCTGATAACTGATATTATGAATAATAAATTCCCACACTTCTCGTTTGAACCACTCACTAGACACAATGATATTCATAGGGTGAATACTAGAAATAATATTAACCTCTCGGTTCTAAAACAGATAAAAAAATCGACTACAGTATGGTACACCTTAAAAAAGACTACAAAAAAGTTTGCAATGGTATGATATACATAAGCCGGGGCTGGTCGCTCGTTATCTATATGATTAAGGACCATTTTATTCTACAATGAATGGGTTATCCGATAGATAGAGACAAGTTCGATCCTGCATCGATAAACGGATCCTAACTCTGAAACCTCAAGACTTTCTTTAAAGATCTGCATTAGTCAAAGACAGCGTGCTATCTAAAGAGTTCAGGAAATACAAGCCTTGCTCAACATTTCCTAACTGAATAATATAGAATGAGGAAAAAGTAGTTGAATTATCTGCTATATGAAGTTTCACTAATGCAGTTTATAACATTTTTCCCTTCGAATGCATCTGGGCTTTTTTAATGAATTTTAATAATGAGTTAAATGAAAAAAAAATTCTGATTTGCTAATCACTTACATCGAAAACGAAGTAAAGGTTTGCAATTTCTATGTCCCTATTGTCAACTTGTTTTGTTATCAATACAATCTCCAAGAATGTTTTCATCAACTCAGTAACAATAACGGTTTATCAAAACGCCAAAAGATTTTTTTTCAAATTTTTTCCATGAACCCGCGTTAACCTTAAAGACGCCTTAATGAGTCAAATCGGGTGACCATGCAGGCCAGCTGAGAACACCATGTGTTTCAATCTATCATTCAAATATTAAGTGTGGAGTATGATTGCATTCAAAAAATCATGTAGATTTCGAAAATGTCATAAAATACAATTTTTCCATTTGGAAATCAAAAATTGATGTCATTACCGTATAAACTGGAAGTTGAAAATATCTCCCATCAAGTTGAAAAGTGCCTCTTCATGAGCATGATCAATATGCCATTTTCATTCGGAAATAGCTGGAGATAAAAAAATGGGAATGTACCATGTGTCAACCGGTGAAGAGCCATTTGATATATTGATTTGAAAAAACTGACTTACCCATCAGGAAAACTCCAGAAAATGAATGTAAAGGAGAAAATAGTTCTTTTTTCAATTGAACACCCTTAAGGGTGTGCCCCATATGGCAGAGCCGATCACCGCCTAACCTAAAGATAACTAAGGAAAATTACTATTTCATTAACAGATCCATGTCGAACTGTTAAACTGAAAGGATCACCGCAAAAAGTTTCCGATGTATCGATACGAAAACTTTTTCACTGAATTACCCAATTCTATCGGATTATAGGAACATAAATCAGAATTAGAAGGTATAGGAGACTAGACGTGTGGTCATTTATTCTCGCAGTCCATTCCACAAAATTGAAAGTGAAAAGTCCTTGGGGATACGGTCATCATTGATCTTCATTTGATCGGGTTTCCATCCAGATTCTCACGAGAAAGAGATAAAAGCACGTCACTGAACATTTTTGGCTTTGCTTAAAAATGCATGAAATTCAATGACCCTAAATTGAATTTCCTGTTTTTCAGTTGGAGCCCAGATAGAGCGGGCGCTGCGAAACATTCCGTTTGAAAAAACCGATGACCTCATTCTGATTGATGATTTGAGTTGAGGAAGACTTGATGAATAATAATTCGGAGGTTGCCGGATGGAATTATGGTCCAGTTTTTTTTTCGGCCCTATAATAGGAGTTTTCGATTCCATCGCTGTAGTTGTGAAAAAAAAATATTGTATAGAATGCAAAAACCATCGACCGCTATTTCTCGACTGGAATGTTTTTGCAAGATCCTTTCAAACCTGGAACTGAAAGTTGATAGAATTAATTGACCGTTGTCAGTTTTATTTTAAATCTCCTTCCCAGCGTCACATACCTTCCCTCGAGTTTTGGAGCGGGCCGCGCTTTTCTCAACAGTTTTTGTGACTTCAGTTATAGCTGAACTTCATCCATTATTATAACAGATACATTTTCCATAATTATAAAATAGCAGTGCTCCGAATTTTGTGATAACTTTTTTAAAGTGAACAAATATCGCTATGATTAAAAAACTAAAAAAGAAAGGCGAACGAAAAATCATGCTAAACTGGTGAATGAACCAAAAGAAACTATTCAAATGCGGCAGGTCGACGCAAAGACGAAATTCCAGACAAATTTGAGAAGTTGTTTGATCCGAATGCTGATGAAGAACACTTCTCGTGGTATAAAAGTTGCATGGCCAGCTATATCAGCGAAGAAAAAATTCGTCGTCATCACTACATAGAGCGCTGGAAGAAAGAGCTTCATCAACAACACAGGGCGCAGCTGGATCATCAACTGACCTGCAAATCAAAAAGAAGCAACAGCGATTCGTCGAGTGACTCAATTACAATATAAATATCTTGCTTGAAGAAGCTGTTGTAATAGCGAAACACGTGTCGCGGTTTTGTAAACCCATTGTAAGTGAAAATCATACAGGAAACTGTAATATATTTTTGTCAATATCTTCTAGTAACGGAAGAGGTCGACCAACAACAAATATCACAAAAACAGTTACTGGCTGCCTTTGACAAATTAATGATATAAAAGACGGACGGTGTTTCGACGACCGCTTTTGAATTGACATACTTGGCTCAACGCATGACTGTACTCGCTGAAGTAGAGGCTAATCGTTATCTCAAAGTGATGCTGATCGATAAATTTGGTGACAAGGTTTTATTCTCATATCTTACTGAGAGGAAGCAATCTTCTTTGATTTTCATGGCAGGAAGTTCAATAAGGAAATAGCTGAACGTGTACGTCGGCTTGACTGTAGCAAAATCGTCATGTATGCTGAGAAATTACGGAAGGAACTATCCACTACTGAACTTATACCAAAGGACAAGTTGTGTGATGGAATTCTTATAGAAGATGCCGCTAAGAAATGCACATTCACGCCGAAATGGAAGACTTCCATACAAGCCTCATTTAGCAATCAAAATCTAAAATTGTCAGGCAATACACTCCATGAAGCATTAGCGGTGTTTAGGTTTAGTGATATATATCAGTGTAACGAACAGAAAGACACCGCAACATACAGCTCTAGCCGGATTAATTCACCACCTAACTAACTAAATCGAAACATATCCTAACACTGTTGAAAAATCTTAGACACTGTGACAATGACTTTCAAGCGGACATTAAGTGGCGAAGATTCTATGACCGTTACAATCATGATAGTTAATCAACAAAAGAATGATGAAAAGAATACCTCACAGGCATGGCCTAGCTCTCCATGTTGACTAGTCATTCGATATCTGAAGCTAAGCAGCAGGGAAAGACCTTGTCGAAAGCTCATAAAACTGCAACAACGTATTATATCATAGCTCGCAGGCAATATATCAATGAACACAAAGTATATTGAGGAATTGCTGTCCTTCGGAGGAGACGTAAAGCCGGCGGTCCTGAGTCCATGGTTGTTGGACTCGTAAAGGATCCACACCTCTGGATGGAATACCAGAGTGTTCGGCAAAATTTCCGGTTGGGGGAAATGTGGTCACCGGAGTCGATGATTGGCCCTTGTAGGGGAAACAGGCCGACGTTGAATAAATCATTTGAAAGAAAGAATACCTCAGAGGTAATAGGTCTTCTGAATTGTTAGATTTGAAGTCCAATCACCTAGAAGCAGATTGAAGGATTTTCAGCCATATTTTTGTTGCTGTTCGTGGAGGAATTGAACAAGTTTTTATAAATTGTGCAGATTCCGATGTTTCCGTACTCAACATCCACTTTTGGCATAAGCTATCGAATAGTTGTTTTTGAGGGATTTGGTTTGAAGGATCGGCCAAAAAAACTCTTTCAAGCTAGGATTCAATTCAAATGTAACTGAAATTATTAGAACTTTTCATGTTTTGTATTCACATTGCTTAAGGACTGCAATTCATGGGCCTCCGAACTAACTGCAATTCGGTTACGAAAGACGAGATGGAAAGTTGTACCCGGTGCAAATGACAAAACCACCTTTGACAAATTCTTTGATCAGGCTTTGCAAATATTATAATGCTGAATGCCTGACAATGTTTTGCACTTGTAGAAAAAGCGAAATCAATTGTATTTTCCTTTGCAAATGCATCGGCAATAATTGTCAAAACTTACCTGAAAGAATTTTTCACTACTTATTAATAGGCAAACCACTTTTTCTATTAAATTTGTATTGAATTAGATCGTGCCGTTTTTCTCCATACCTTACCTTAACCAGGTGTTAAAAGTCAATAACAATTTTTTTTTCGCAGCTACAGCGATGGAAGCGAAAACTATTATAGGACCGAAAAAAAACTGGACCATAATTCCGTCCGGCAACCTCCACAATATCATTAATTAAGTCTTTGTTAACTCAAATCATCAATCAGAATGAGGTCATCGGTTTTTGCATACGGAATGTTTCGCAGCGCTTGCACTAAGATAGCAATGAATATTTTGCCTGAATAATGCTGAAATTTTAATTTATTCACTATTTGGATTTACTGACATTTACAAAAAAAGATCCTTAAAACGTAACTAGAAGAGAATATTACCCCGATAGCACCAAATATTTGCTAAATATTTTCTTTATATAAAAGAAATATTTATATCTTTTATAAATATTTGTTATCTAAAACAAATATTTCTCAAATATTTATTATACAATATTTGTATGAAATATTTAATAAATATTGCTTAAATATTCGAAAACTAATATTTCTTTAATAACATATAAAATAAATATTCGTTTTTTCATGGATACAAAATATTCAAGATCTAATATTATAACAATATTTTAGAAATATTGTCAGAATGATAAATATATAAGAGTTATACTTAATAATTGAACTACAATGTTATGTCTGCTTTAAAGACCGTTTAAGTTTATTTCGTTTTCGAAAATAATTCCTACCCATAATTTCCGATGGCCAGGAAGTAGGAATATAAAAAATATTTGTTTAATATTATTCGTTAAATAAATTGTATATTGTTTCTAATTCCATATGGTATACACCAATATTACTAATTTAGAAAAATCCACATTTTGGGTAAATACCCACAAAAACATTCAAGTTTAATGTTTTTGTACCTGGATGAGATTTTATTTCCTCACTACCTATACCTATAGGAGGTATAATCTTTGTTCCTTGCTCCCTTCTTTGCCTATGAAGAACGTTCTGTTCAATGTTGCCGGTTGAATATAATTATTATATACGCTGGGGTGGTAAAATATACAAATAAACGTATTATTTACTCTTCTTTCATTTTTATTTTGCGAGGTGATAATCCCAACCTGCATTTGAAATATTCACTACAAACAGTAGACATTAAATTCAGTAACTCAAAAATTCTAAAGGAACATAACATGTGAGGCCATTAGTGCTTTTTACGATTTAAATTGAAATTCATCAGATGTCGTCACCATGGCACAGTATAGTGTACTGACTGAGCATGCGTTGCACATGAAAACGAATAGGTACCGTGCGCCGTAAACAAAGCAGCCATTGTGTGTTCATCTGTTTTGTTTTTTGTTTGTTCAGCTACCATTCAGAGACATCGTTCATATTTTGTGAATTATTGTGATTGTGTCTGTATTCCAAGTTGTGTTTATTTTTTCGCTCAGATTGTGTGTGTACACTATTATAGTGATTGTGTTATTTACGTGCTTCTGTCCGGCTATTAATAATAAGGTTAGGTCTATTTGTATTCCAAGTATAGTAATATGGATTGTGATAAGTCAGACTATTTAAACAAAATATTTTTCCACTACTATCTGTGAGGTTGATAATTATTCCGTCTCCTATAGCGACCTAAGAGGTTGAATTTCTCTATTATTGCGTCAATAATTTTTTATTATTAACCTAGGTTAATAATGGACAAATTAAAATGTTTTGAGAATATAGGATAGTAGTTTAACAAAAACTTGTGCAACATAATTTTGTGTACCCAGGAGATTGTATTCAATGTATTTGCTACTTAAAATTACCTAACATGATAAAATTATTTGATAAAAAATGCCTTTACTTTAAAATTTGTGCTCAAACAATAATGATAGTAACTACAACATGGCGATAATTACAAACGTTGTTTGGAATATAATAGTGGAAATGTCAATCTGCATCAGACTACTTGACTTTTGTTTTATTAGCGGAAAGGTGGATTTGCATTCCTGTGCTAATTTTTACAAGAAACATTTTTATTTTTGATTTTGGTATTACATTTGGTTGGTAGTGGAAAAAATTGTATATATACACCATGATGGTGAAGACGTTTATAGGCCTCGTGTCCTATTCCTCTCGGGGCAAAGCCCCTTGCGAAATAATCTTGGTGCTCAGTCAATAATAACCGTCTTCAGAACCCTGTGGTGTATAATAAAACTAATAACATGTTTGTTAACTTCTGATATATTCAGTATTTAAATTATTTTTCAACCTCTACTTATAAAAAACCCATGATATCAGTTGATACTAGAGTTAATATACATCATAACAAGATAAAAGCTTGAAATAATTTACATTTAAGTCCTTCATGAAAATCTGAAAACTACTCAACTATAAAGACTGTTAATTTCCTCGCCTATAATAATAATTAGTAGCAATTTGTTTTCTTTTTTAGGGAAATGCAGCATTTAGAAGAATTTTGATATTGTCAATGACATATGATCAATCATGGTTCTTAGAATTAAAATATTTATAAATTAACAAAGTGTTTCATTTTTTAGGGAAATGGTTTTACAGGATCCCAAACAATTCTAACTTGTCAATCATGTACCTAATTATTAAAATATTCATAACAAATATTTCATTCATATTTATAACAAATATTTAATAAATATGTATAACAAATATATACTAAATGTTTATAACAAATATTTAATGAATATTCGAAACAAATATTTATTTCATATTTAAAAATAATATTTGTTTAATATTTAAAAATCTGTCGCTACAAATATTTAACAAACATTTTTTTAAAATATTCAGAAAATATTTTTTGCTATCGGGGTAGTGAAAGAGTTTTGAAAACGGAAGCGGATTTTGTTTCCGATACGTCAGCGATAAGTATTCTGATAAATATTTATTCTTATATTTTTTCATAGTCAAATTCGAGGTTAACGAGAAAATGCTGAGAAATAAAACGTTTTCCTTTCAGAAGGAATTGTTGTCTAATTGAAGCAGTAACATATCGAGGTAGATTGAAAATCTACCCTTGTATAGTTTCCAATTATATTCCTATTGGTTTCAGACTGTGGTAGGTTGAGAACACAAAAAACTATAAAAAATTATTCTTTTCATATTGTATTATTTCATGATTATGCCAGGAATATAAACATCCCTTTTATAATTATTATCCCTGAGAATGTACCTGGCGAAACTTTGGTGTATCTGAGAACATTTCTTGAATCTCCTAAATATTCTTAGAATATTCGTAGCATATTAGATTGGGAATATTCCAAGAATAGCATTCAGGTTATATTCATGGAACATTTAGAATATTCGGGGGTTATATCCCGAGTGCACCAAGTTTAATCGGTTAAAATGTGTGCTGCACTTCCATGATTCTCGAAATTTTGCTTAGCAAATGACTTGCTTGAAAGCAAAATTTTGAAAATCATGGAAATGCACGCATTTTAGTTGATTGAACTTGGTGAAGGAGGGATATATGTTAAGATTATTTCCAGAAAACATGTAAACTCAGGAAACATCAAAACCGAACACAAGAACAATATAGTACCAGAGATAGTACCTGAAAAGTGATCCAAACGCCCGGTTTATTTCGAACATTTTAATCGGTTAAAAAATCTAGTGCATTTAATCGCTGTAAAACTCTGTAAAAGCAGTCTAGCCTTCAACTGTTTCATCGTTTATTCGCATTGAGGGAAATATTCGGGGGTTATATCCCGAGTGCACCAAGTGTAATCGGTTAAAATGTGTGCTGCACTTCCATGATTCTCGAAATTTTGCTCAGCAAATGACTTGAGTGTATGATAATTTGATAAAATCCCGAGACCGCAAGTCGGGGGATTTTATTTTAAATTATTATACACGGAAGCATTTGCTTGAAAGCAAAATTTTCAAAATCATGGAAATGCACGCATTTTGGTCGATTGAACTTGGTGAAGGAGGGATATATGTTAAGATTATTTCCAGAAAACATGTAAACTCAGGAAACATCAAAACCGAACACAGGAACAATATAGTACCAGAGATAGTACCTGAAAAGTGATCCAAACGCCCGGTTTATTTCGAACATTTTAATCGGTTAAAAAATCTAGTGCATTTAATCGCTGTAAAACTCTGTAAAAGCAGTCTAGCCTTCAACTGTTTCATCGTTTATTCGCATTGAGGGAAATATTCGGGGGTTATATCCCGAGTGCACCAAGTGTAATCGGTTAAAATGTGTGCTGCACTTCCATGATTCTCGAAATTTTGCTCAGCAAATGACTTGAGTGTATGATAATTTGATAAAATCCCGAGACCGCAGGTCGAGTGATTTTATTTTAAATTATTATACACAAAAGCATTTGCTTGAAAGCAAAATTTTGAAGATCACGGAAATGCACGCATTTTGGTCGATTGAACTTGGTGAAGGAGGGATATATGTTGATTATTTCCAGAAAACATGTAAACTCAGGAAACATCAAAATCGAACACAGGAACAATATAGTACCAGAGATAGTACCTGAAAAGTGATCCAAACGCCCGGTTCATTTCGAACATTTCAATCGGTTGAAAGGTCTAGTGCATTCAATCGCTGTAAAACTCTGTAAAAGCAGTCTAGCCTTCAACTGTTTCATCGTTTATTCGCATTGAGGGAAATAATCGATGAAAATCCTAGGGATAGGCAAAAATATATTCGAGGAATACTTGGAGGAGAATATGCTAGTATCATTCCAGATATCTTGGAATAAACATAGTATATATTTCACTAATATCATTCTATATATTGGGATTCATGACTTCCCTTTTATCGCTTTCATTTTCAGAACTGATACTAAAATACAAAACAGATATTTTTATAATTTAACCCCGCCATTATTCGATAGTCTTCGTAACTTCGATCTGATGACTTTGAGCACCACTTATCACACTGAGCTCTTGACGTAGTGGAAGATGCTGCTGGAAATATGTTGGAATCAACTTCATACAACCCTCCCGATGTACACTGTCGGAACAAGAAGTTTCCCAAATGAAGTCTTGTGATAGTTCACTTGTCTCCTTCAACCCAAACTCCACCTTTTACAGTAATATCATGGATACCAACTGAGAAGCGCCAGCCCAAATTTCCTGAATTTCAGTGGAATACTACAGAGACTATTCCATGAATATACCGTGAAGAACATCCCGAAAATATGCCGCTAATAATCTTCTGAAGATATACCGTGAGAAATATTATGAAAATAGTCTGTAGATAACATTCTGAAAATATACCTCAATGACATATTCAATAGGTAATATTTCAAAAAGGTCCACGAACGAATGGTTAGTATGAACGAAGTATTAATTTTTATTTTTTCTTGTATCTGTTAACACTGAGTATTCCTGTGACCACTACTATGAGTATATGCTTCTATGGGTTTTCACCTGTTTGTATGCCAAATTTTGAATAACTAAATGAATGAATGAATCTCTCAGAGAATTCCATATGAATATTCATCACAGAATATTCCATTATTATTTTATGAATGTTCGAGATGTATATGTTCATTTTTGCATACAGAGAGAATAATATTCTATGAATACCTTGCAGATGATTATCAAATGTTTTTCTAATTTGACATCTAGAGGGACATCATTCATAAATGATGGAAGGTAACAACACGCCTCATCCCCAACAGAACCCAGACCTCCGGTGTATCAATTTTTCTTATTATAATTATAAATGTATGTATGGTCTTTATATATTGTAAGTTTATGACATGTGTTTTTCTTTGTAGCATATTTATATGGGGAAGACTTATTTCTGGAATTCTACAAGCACCTACCAGTACAACAATCAATGCACCCTGAAAATAATCAAATTTCACATTGTTACAAAAACACTTGCTGTCTTTACCTTGCCACTTGCTTGTTATTCATCGGAACCTATTCGAGAATAGTTTTTAGGCTGAAATATTTTCAGTGTCTCTGCAATTTCAATCGGCTTCTCCCATAAACATTTGTCGTCTTCTTCCTATCATTTTGTGATCTTGTATTTCTCTTCAGGCACTTTCAGTCGAAATCAACAACTTTGAGGATGACGTTAAAATGACAAGCGATATCTATTAATGAACTAGAATATTGGAAATATTGAAGAATAGACGATTACACCATTTGAAAAAGATTGAAGACTATTCATCATCAGAATAAGAAAAAATCTTGTATGTTATACGATAGAATATTTCATTTTTTATAACTCTCGCTACGCTTGTCCTACAGAAGTCGTGTTCGGTATACAGAACTTTTTTAACTGATTACATAATAAGCCAACTTCTTCTTGTTTTATATACCTGAAGTGATTTTTATATGATCATTTGAACGACACCAGACATTCAATAAGCAAAAGTTGAATTTGAGGTGTTTTTTTTTTACAGATTATGAGACCATTTTCCAGCTGGTTGAAACGAACTGATCCATCACTGTTTCTTTCATTCATCTATCAATTCAGATATCCATTTTTTGATTGAGTTCTCTGAATTCTCCCTGATTCATTGGTTCAGCTCATCATGAGATCTGGAGAAGTACGAAAAATTCTGTTTGGGTGCAACTTTTGGAGTGAAATTTAAAACGGCATTTCTCTACTTCAAATTACGTTACAGCTGTCAAGATGATGGGAGTAAAATCAAGTGTATTAGGTAACGGGGAGTACATTGAGGAAGACGAGTTGGATATTCACAAAGATTTACGATGCAATAATAATTTCTTGATTATTCCATGCTATTCTGAACGGAATGAAAATATAAGTGCTTTGTATTTCAATTTTTATACACAACCACTCGTTGTATATGTGATATATTGGACAAATACTACTATCAAAACATTTCTGAATCGAAATATGCAAATCAATTCGAGCTCAAGCCAAAACACATCACACATATACACCCGATGACGAATCTACTCCGTTTGAAACAACAATGGGGATGATGGAGAGGCACGACTAATTTCAGTAGTAATAATGTTATTATTCCATTAGAATTGAGCAAATAACAAATAGTGGGGTGCATCCAGTAGGAAAACACTATTAGCACAGAGCCTGGGATAATGCGAATCTTATTATTGCAAGGAATTTCGCAGTGGCCTAATCGTGTTTGAAATTTGTCTGTAAACTGTTTGACTGGAACGATGCAATTTTAAGATAAGGATTCAGAAAGATCCGAGCATATTCGCAGAGCCATGATTATTAGTTGAACGATTATTTCATTTTCCAGTCTTATCGATATCAACTACTTTCCTGGTTAGTACCACATAACAAAATATGAATGCTAGCAGAATTTTGAAATACTCAAAAAAATAAAATTTTCAGGTGTTAAGTTTGACATTAAGTTGGTGATATTTTCCAAGAAGTTTATCTTCTAAATAATGTCATCCCCATCGTTCACCCACTTTCGTAAAATTTTAGGATATGGGGTAGTAGTTGTTCTAATTGGAATCTACTGATGCAAAATCTATGGTGTGTTCTCCAATACACAAAATGCAATTTTGACTAGCTTTGGACAGTTTGTAGAATTGTTGATACTCTCCCCCTGACAACGTATAATTTTTTGATAGGCTTGGTATTTATTTGTGATGAAAATGAATCCAATTCGCCCGTTCATGAAAGGATTATCATAAATCCCAATTTACTAGCTATGGAAGATAGAGTTATATATGATCTTATTGTAGAATTTGTGATGGCTAACAGACTATTTATTTAGATATAGAATTAACGAAATTATGTGGCTGAAGGATTCAATCCGAAGCCAACATAGAAACAAAAGTTCCCAATTCATATTCTACGATTGCCTTCGACTTTCTCTACTCCTCCCTACTAGTGAAACACAAGCATCTTCTTTTCTTTTCAGTTGTTCTTGAGGTATTATCACTGAATATATTTTTTGATTTACGAATTTTTCTTTCTCCTCATGCATATTATCGTTACATGTTCGTTAACCAGTGTAGGCCAATGCAGAACCAATGTTTTTTATTGACAAAACCGAATAAACGATGAGTTTTGGAACCTTTGGTGTGAAAGTAATCCCATATGAACCTCAATACACTAGAGGACTCCAACAGATATTTGACAAAGTAAATATGAAAGTTGCATTTAAAACTTCTTACAAATTACAGCAGCTTCTTGGTAACCCAAAAGATGAACTAGAAAACTTTTACGAGATCAGTTGTCAAGATTGCAACAACAAGTACATCGACCAGAGCCGACGAGCTATTAAAACCCGTTTCAAAGAGCATTTTGCACATATAAAATACGGAAGGGTAGAGAAATCCAGTGTCGCCCAACACGCTCTACACAATGACCACAAAATTGGTGAAAGCAATCTTAAACTGATCAAGCATGTGCATGACACAACACTACTCGATGCATGTTAGAGAATCGAAATAGCAAAATGTAAAAACAGCATGAATGGTGACAAGGGACCTATCCCTTTCAGCCCCCTTTTCAATTCATTGTTGAGAAAGTGATCAGAAATCAATACTAACAGATGACGGAACTTGCAGGTAGTCCGTTCATTACCGAGAAATTAATTAGAATGATTAACAGTAACGAACGAAGTCCATATCGGACCGTAAAACTTTAGGTATATAAACAACTAACCCCAGCTCTAGATTTGGTATCAATTCTCTTCTCCTGAAGATGCTAACCTTGTAAGCGAAACGCGCGTCGAGTGCGAAAATATCAGTTTGGTGTTAGGGTAATTGAACTCTAGGAAAAGTTTCGACAAAACTGAAGTATTTTCATATTTTCGCCACCCCTCCTAAGTTGATCGAGATTGCATAAATAAAAACTTAGATGTGAGGAAAACCTCACTTGAATTGCTACACACGGAATATTCAAGAATACCACTAATTATCCTCAAGTAGTTGAGATAGTACTTCAATAAAAACCAGCATTCCCTTATGAGAATTTCTCCACAACGTGTTTCGCTTAGCAATACCTTTCTCACTGAGAAATAGTCAGATAGGATCATTTCTGCTTCAAGAACCTGCAATAGCTGTAAGTGTCACGGTTTTGTAATCTTTTTTAAGTATATATCTTACAGGAAACTGCATAAGTGATTTTATTATAATTTTTGATCGAATATTGCAGAGTTCTGATCAATTAATCTTGTTTGGTGCATAGCCAATTGAAAGTCTTCTGTGAAATTTCGTTTCATCCTGTAGTGGTGGTTCATTTCTTAACAGAAACGTATTAATATTGAAATCACGATATATGTGCTTCACAAGAAAACCACATTCCGAGTATAATTTCAATCAATTTTCATAACCAAATGACTTCAACCGGTTTTTCCGTTGAACAGCTTCTGGATTTTTGCTTTTGGTATTTTGAATTTGAAATCTGTACTATTTCTGGTGGTTGCACATACTAGAAATTGGTGGAAATAACTCTCCCACCATCTTCTAGGTTTTTATTTTGGTGGGTGCTCCGTCTATAAATTGGTGCAGGTAACTGATCCACCAATTTCTATACGGAGCAACCACCAAAATTGCAAATGAAAGGTGTGTACCTTTCTTTTCATGAGAAAAGCGTTTTTTTTTCATCAGTTCCCTCCTGATTCATTAACTTGCCTCTAGATATAGGCACGCACGTGAGGTCCCAAACACGAAAATCCTAGTCTTTTAGACATACATTTTTTTAATTCATAAAAAAAAGCATATTTAATATTTCCTTCCTGCTTGTCAACGAGCTCGCACTTCATCAGAAATGAATCACTGATACCAACGCCGTAGTTGCGCTAGTGTTTTTGGCATTAATGATTGTACGATGTTATGTAGATGTTTGGAACCCTTTAACATTTTTACTTTCCTTCATATGAATTTCTCCCATGCAAAAGCGAATCAAAATAGATTTCAATCCCACCGCTCTGTCAACACTTGTGAAGATGGCGTTCAGACTATTATTTTATTCTAGAAGGCAGCTGCTGTCAACAGATGTGGATTTCTCCACGTCAAATATCGAATGTTAATTCCAAAAAAAAGCTTGAATTCGAAATCCTGCAAGAGTAGGAGGTTTTTTGTGATAAGCTCAATATTCTTCTGCTTTCTAGTATTCTGAAATAGGGCTGCTCTTTGGAAATTGAACCCACCTATAATTCAAAGCATTATACTAGCAACGAATAAAAATAGGAACTGAACAAAAATAGATTGGAAAATATAAGAGAAAAAATATTCAATGGAAAAATTGAAACTCTGAAATCAACCATTGATTTGAAGAAATTATTGAACAACAAAATAGATATCGGCACAAAAATGAAATGAGACCAATTGAATCATATAAAACTAAACAAGCTCTCAAGATATGAGCACGAGAGCTTATCTCTATATATCATTAGTGAACAATGCCCTACTAGCTAAATATAGGACGCCCTAGTCCTATTTCAATAAGCTTTAGGTACTTTGAGAGAGTCAGAAGATCCCCTTATATGTGATCAATGCTCCTGCATTTGCAAGTGAATAGTAACTTCCCCACTATATAAAAAAATGATTCTCTTCTCAAAACTGGATAAAATGGTTATTTACATTAACATACATCAAAATTCACCTACCAAAAGTTGACCCTCTGTCTACTTTGCTTATCTACTACTCGGCTCCTGTTTCAAATTTTCTTCCCATCCAAACACAAGTATATCCATAAATGAAAGGACATCTATGCGCGCAATTCACTTATTCACTTCAATCTTTTCAATACACTTCACATATCGATATACAACACTGTTCCTATTTCAAATTTTCTTCCCATCCAAACACAAGTATATCCATGAATAAAACAAAATCTAGGCACGCGATTCAGTTATTTACCTAGTTTTTTTCGATCCTTTAGAATGCTGAAAAGATGGCGGACAAGCAAGATAAGACAGTATTCACGGAGCTGAGTAAATTAACAAAAAGTGATATATTGAATTTATTTGTGAACAAAGTAGTGCCAACAAGTAATATAACTAATGTGTCCGTTCAGAATTTTATTAAAAACTATTGTGAACCCAAGCAGTTGGAAGATTCAGAAGTGTTTCATGACACGAGCAGTAACCTAACCTCGACGGTTGACTGCACCAATACTCGATGCCTTGGGATAAATCTGCAATTCAAAGCAGTAAGTCAAGAAAATGAAATTTTACGAAACTTGGTTGAACATCTAGAGAAACGTATTCGTGATCAGGAAATTATCATTAAATTAACTTCATCAAACAATCCTTCCTTCAGTACTGAGACACCTATTGGGAGTAACAACACTCACTCCTCAAGTGAAACGAAATATTATCAGAAATCTACAGTCGAGAAGCAAAAAGACACAAATGTTGTGCCCTCTACTAGTATGACTAGCCAAACTTTTGCAGACATTCTGAAAACACCGAATCATCAAGGAACTGACAAAAACAATGAATGCTTCCGAACAAAAACGTCATCTGAGCCGACTGCGACTGATAGCAAAACAACAGCTGACCACTGGAATCACCAACACAAAAAAAAACGTAAACAAAATATTATCATCGGAAGACAGAAGACTAACGAGATTAAAACAGTTCCGAAATTGGGATATTTGCATGTCTTCAGACTCTCTCCGAGTGAGACGGAAGCCTCTCTCACACGTTTTCTGAGGTCCTCGGCACCAGGAATAAACTTCGCTTGCGAAAAACTTAAAAGGAAAGATGACCGCTCGGCGTCCTTCAAAGTTGCCTTTCCACTTTCGAACGTTAGAGACGTATATAATGTATTATAATCCCGACATTTGGCCGGAGGAGTGTGCTGTTCAACGCTACAAATTTCCAAAAAACTTGACGAACCCTGCTCCATTGAACCAGGGAGTGTGATAAAAAGTAACTATGAAATGCATAGAATTTTGAACATTAATATCCAATGTTTGAATAATAAGATAAATGAAGTCGAACAATTCGTAAGTAACCAGAACTATTCATTTCTCATGATATGTGAACACTGGTTTCATGACAAGAATTTAGAAAACATATGTGTAGGAGATTTTAGACCGCTTACCCATTTTTCTCGCTCGAAATATAAAAGGGGAGGATCTTCCATTTTTGTCAGAGATAGTATATTATCTGAATGTCTTGTGGTTGAGCCTATCAAAGCTTTGAGCATCGAAAAAATCGTTGAATGTTGCGCTTTATCTTATAAAAAAGACTATTGTTTGGTTAATATTTACAGACCCCCTTCGGATGACCAAATTGATACCGAATCTTTCTTCAATCAATTTTTCAAGCTTTTGTCTACAGCAGTCAAAAAATTCAAATACATTATTATTGGTGGCGATTTCAACATAGACCAGTTCAGTAACAGTATAAACACAAAAAAATTATTTGATATACTGCATTCATTTGGGATGACTTCATTGATCACGGAATACACTAGAGTTTTTACTAATGCTTCATATACTAGCTGTACATCTACAGATTACATTATAACTAATGCACCACATATTCTTAAAACATCCAACTTTGATCCTGGACTTTCCGATCATTTTTGTCAAACAATAGAGTGTGAATTCCCCTCAGTAGGCCCTGACCTGGAAAATTTCAGTAAAATGTATAGCTATAGAAATTTCAACGAGGATTCAATGAATGAATTTAGGCAACAGCTTTCTGATCTGAGTTTTGATATGGATGATCAGATTGATGTGAATGATTTTTTTGAGAATTTTCTTTACGAATTTCTTCGGTGTTTTAATGCCACGTTTGAAAAAAAAACAAAAACAATTACAATTGAACCTAATAAGCATCAAAGAATAAAATTTTCTAGAGAACTCATCGACAAAAGAAAACAACTGAACGACTTGGATTGGTTACGTAAGAGAGTTTGGGACGAAAATTTGACAAAAAGATATAAACTCCTCAAAAAAGAAGTTCATAAAGATATTGAATTTGAAAAAAAGCAGTATTATCAAAATATCATTGAAAATTCAAATAATAAAAACAAAACAGTTTGGTCTATAGTCAATACAGCCAAAGGTAAAGTAAAGTCCACTAAAATGACAGAAATAAACCATGGGGGTGAGATAATAAGAGATACGAAAAGAAAAGCTGATGTTTTTGCTGAGTATCTGTCATTCTACCATTGCAAAAAAGATTTCAGACCATTTTGGTAACAATTCAAGCAATGAATGCACTAAAGGTGAATTCTCTACAAGTTCCATGTTTTTCATTCCAGTTGTTAAGGAAGATGTTGAAAATGTTATTCTTTCCATACCTAACAAGAAATCAACAGGCGTAGACGAAATTCCAATTTCAGTCATCAAGTACTCTAGTGACGTAATTTCACCAACCCTCGCACATATCATAAATATGTCGATAATCCAAGGTAAATTTCCTTCCAGTTTAAAGATAGCCTCCGTTATACCGCTTTTTAAAAAAGGTGACCCAACTAGTGTCGAAAATTATCGACCAATTTCTCTTTTGAGCGTTTTTTCAAAAATAATCGAAAAGGGAGTTGCTATGCGAATTGAAACCTACCTGAACTCATTCAATATTTTAACAAATTGTCAGCACGGATTCAGAACTGGATTTTCAACAGAGACTAGCATGGCTGAAAATGCGCAATATATCAGTGGAAAGTTGGATGTTGGGGAGTACGTGGTTTCTGTCCTATTTGACTTGACAAAAGCATTTGACACTATTGATAGATCTTTTGTATCGGAAAAACTGAATGCGCTGGGTATTCGGGGTTGCATTAACGAATGGTTTTTATCTTACCTGGAAAATCGTAAAATTATAGTTAAGATTGATGATGTCATCTCGAGTGAATTTAATATGGATCTTGGAACACCTCAAGGCAGTGTGCTAGGGCCACTGATTTTTCTGCTTTTTATTAACGACCTTCCAGGATATCTTACCGAAGCAAAAGTTCTCATGTACGCTGATGATACATGCACGATCATAGCAGACAGGGATACGAAGAAACTTTCTGATAAGATTAATCGAACATTGAAACAATTCGAAAGTTGGTGCCTCAAGAATCGTTTGATTATAAACTTCAGTAAAACTGTTTGTATAGAATATCACACTAGTCAAAAAATACCCGCAAACTGCACTGTTTCATTGATCAATACTGATTTAAGATTTTCTCGATCTGCCAATTTTCTTGGTGCTGTATTCGATAGTAATATGTCGTGGGAACTACAGATAGATAATGTTTGTAAAAAGATTAATCAGTGCTACTTTTTATTAACTGTACTGAAAACTATGGTGGGAAAGGAAACTCTGTTAAACGTGTACTATTCCTACGCATATTCTGCTATTTCTTATAGTATTATTCTATGGGGACAAGCTCCAGACATTCAGAGAGTTTTCATATTACAAAAACGAATTCTACGACTCGTCTTCAGTTTACCTTTCCAGAAATCGTGTCGCGAGGTATTCAAAGAAAAAAAGATTTTAACTGTTACTAGTATCTACATACTGAAACTGTTACAATACATTTACAAGAAAAAAGACAATTTTGACAAAAATTGTGATATACATGAACATAACACAAGACATAAAAATGATCTGGTCATCCCGAAAACTTATCATGCATTTCATAAAAAATCGCCCTTATGTGCTGGAATTTGGTACTTCAACAAACTCCCCGATTACATCAAAAATAGTGCTACATATAATATCTTCAAAAAACGGTTGAAAAAGTTACTATTGGATAACTGCTTTTATGACTTGAGTGAGTTTGATCTATATCTTTCCAATCATCCCAACTGACATTGTGGTACACACTGAAATTTGTCTCTTATATAAGTGAGATGTTTCGTTTGTTTCTCAAGCCTTTTGCATCTCAACAATTTATCAGTCCGTCACCTTGTTTTGTTAATCTCCTTTTGTTCTGTAGCGACATTGAGATAATAATAATTATCACAATCATTCATAATTATTTTATATTTTTATTTATGTTTCTTTTTTTCGTATATTTATTTCTTGTATTTTATATGCTTGTAGGTACTTTATACGTAGGTATATAAGTAATTTTGACATTTTGTGACTCGTCCAATCTATTTTTTGTAGTAGTAAAAGGATTCAATAAAATTGAAATTGAAATTGAAATATACCGAAACGTAAACTTTCCCCTCACTATAAGAGAGTGCACGCGCACCCCATAAAAAGGGGGATAAGCCATACAAAGATAGCCCTTTTCGCTTTCGCGTTCCAAGAGTGACTTCCTAACCTTTTGCTTCTGCCCAGTGGCGCTGGTCAGTGTTCAGGCATATTTGTTTCAACGACAGGAATACTGCTGATTCATGTCTAGCCAAATGTGAAACAAAACTTCAACTGAAATTCTCATACGTCGGAAAGGAACTCGCATACAGGGTTTGAAGTTAATATGAATTCCTTTTTCAATACCTAGTATCGCAATTGCATCACGATATGGAATAGTGGATATATCTTCAACTCCAGTTCATATACGGTGTCCCAATAATATAATAGGAATTCCAGAAAGTATCACTGATACCACAATTTTCGTAAGGTGTATATTGATCTATATGTGAAAACAAAAGATGAAATCAACTGATATTCTTTATCCTTAAACTCACCTGAAATTTTAGAAACCATTTTTTAGGTTTGTCTCCCCTAGAAATGGAAGCAAAAAGCTTTAGGTTTTTATAATATCTGTGTGTTGGGTCAAATTGGTATATTTGCCCCAGTACGTAACAGCAAAATTGATTGACTATGTTGTCAGTTACGCATCATATTTTTATGAATTCGGAGATTTAATGAATGAATCTATTGATAAAGTGCATAAACTTTTCCTTGGCAACATTTCGGAAGCAAGTCTGCCTCTTTTTTCAAGCCATTGTTCTTTGATTCTCAATGGTACGTAGTGTCAAAATGCCAATTAATTTTGCATGAGTACTGTTTGAACGTCATTATTTTTCTGGCTTCTACCACAATCTGAGAAAGTAACAATCAATAGTGGGATCTGTAGAAGTGGAGCAGAACAGATTTTCAATCTACCCCGGAAAGTTGCTGCGTCTATTGAAAAAACAGTTCCTTCTGTATAGAACAAGTCCAATTATCAGTCAGCAACTTCTCGTATGTGTCGAATTTTGCCTATCAAGAAATAATGAGAACTAATATATATACATATATATATATATATATATATATATAAATGGTTTAAAGTTTCGGAATCTGAATCCGTTTCCGTTCTAAAACTCATATGCAAATTCCTGTTCAAATGCAAATATCTCCTGTTGGCAATCTTCGTTATGTCAAACATTTCAAATCTGCCATAACATTTTGTCCTTCAGGAGGGGCAGCCATCCGCGATCCATATCAAGCGAACTCATAGATATCCACTAGACAGCCTGATGAAAGCAGATTCTTTAAATTTTCGATTCCTGCCATTACTCTCTTCCATCATAATTTTAGTGTCGTTCCATTCTACTGTAAGATCTCTATGCATCGGCAGTTAAAATGTGTTCTGATAATTCAGAACCACCTATCTGTCTGTTCCTGATGTACATCTTGTGTTCACTCTTTCGCACTTCCAATGGTCGAGACGTTTCACCGATATATTTTTGACTGCACGAACAAGGAAATTGATAAATACAATTTTTGTGTTTTCCGTTGTGTTATTTGGTTTGGTATGTGTCAGTATTGACCGTGAAGTATTTGTTGTTCTGAATGTTATTCTAACATTAAACCTGTTGCCGATCCGTTTTATCTTTTCAGACAAACAAAGTTCTTTCTATGAATATTTCTGGATAATCATTTTCTTTCAATACTGATTTCATGAAGTCTATCTCTTCATTGATTTTTTCTTGTGAGATGCATATAATTTTTGTTTTATCATTGAGTCATTTTACTATACTTTTCTTGATACTCGTCTGCTGACTAATGAGACTTGTTCTATCCAGAAAGAATTGTTTATTAATTACCGCTGCAACTCTTCAGGGTAGATTAAAAATCTGCCCTTCTTAACTTGTATAGATTCCAATAGTATTTTTTATTTTTTCAGATTGTGGTGGGTCAAAAATCCAGAAAGATACAGAACTAATTTTGCATCTTTTCAATATTGCCGATACATATCGGGGCGAATGTACCAATTTCTCCAAAAAAAAAACAGATATTATAAGAACTTAAAGTTATTTCCTTTCATTCCTAGGGAAGAGGAAACTCAGAAAATTGGTTCCAGAACATTTCAACCTCTTCAACAAATATTCAAACAATATTCACCCGATATCTGATTGTTGAGGGCTTTTCCATCAGGGGGAAATCATTTTCATTCAACTGGAATATTCATAGATCGTAAACACTGTTCATTTCTGATTTGTATCAGAACTCATTTTGAATTCTGAAGTAGTCGATGCACAAAAATCATTCATGCCAATACTGTTTATCATCAAACCCCCAGGGAACTTCAAAACAACACTAGGGAAAAGTGAGTGTAACAAGTCCCTCAATCTCTTACATTGAATTGCTAATGAAACAGCTAACTTTCCTCATGGAAATATTCGTAGTAAATGTAACGGGATGATTCGTAGTAAAAGTAACTAGATGCACTCAAAAAACATCCATTCGTTCAAAACTTCAAGGATGAATTCCACCGGTCAAGTCTGCCGGCATCTCTCGTATGAGAAGTCGCTTCAAAGTGTAATATTATGAACTCCAACTGAGAATACCCTTCTGAGTCCAAAATTCAGACGGCAACTTTCGAACTGAATGACGAGGAATGAAACGAAGTTCACACAAACTTCTTAAGGTGATTTCAATTCGATTTGCGAAGTTTGCCTGCGACCAGTGGCGGATTATTGGTACACCAGGAGGGGGAACGGCAAATATTGAGAATCGGTTTCATTTAGACCAGTGGCGGATCCAGGATCAGGTCAAGGGGGGGTCTATAACTCATATATATATATATATATATATATATATATATATATATATAAAACAGAAAATAATGAGCTACCGTATAGCAACAACTAGTCAAGATCCAAAAAAAAAGGTGAAAGAGATTGACATGAGCAAAATTTGAAGGTGTAGCCAGGATGTAAAGTAGGTTCGAAACTTTCCTTTTTTCAAATCGAATCGAGTTGATTTAACCTAATCAACAGCATATTCTACTCATACATTATATATTCAAATCGTTACCGGCATACACAATACTCATCACAAATGTAACAAATCTAATTCTTCAAATACTGCGCCAAAAAGGATACAATGGCAGCTCTGTCAGAAATTTCTCGAACTTTTCCTCGATAAGCCTGACAAGTGTCGATTTTCTTAAGTGTCATAAAATTTTGCGAATCTTGGCAATATTACCTGTAACTACAGCAACTCCAGAACGATCGTTTTTGACTTTAAGGGGGATCAAAAATTACCCCTGAGAAGTACGATGGGACAGGAACGACTGAATGGTCTTGCTTCTTTGAATATCCATACCCATATTGAACTCACCGAGGACGAAATTCTAGTAGAATTATTCAAAAAACCTCAAAAATTCACTGATGTTCAAATGTAGCCTGCTCTATAGTTTTCAATGGAAATTAATAATAATTATTGAAGTTCTTCAATTTTAAAGCAAAAAAATTTATTCTATTTTATTTTTTTGTCTTGCTCATGTGATATCTTTTCGTTCTCTTAAAAAATTTGGAAATTAGGAGCCGATAAAAATCGAAAAAAAATCTCTTATTTTCCCAATGGGGGGGGGGGCGGACCCGAACCCCCCCCTCGTGGATCCGCCACTGATTTAGACAATGACGCACGTGAAGTGTACAATATATGAAGTTCACTTCATATACAGATATAATCATGAAGGGCACGAGTCGGTTCTCTTTAAATGAGTAAGAATGAGCTCCACTTTTGGATTAATCTCCCAACTTTTTTTTTATTTTCGGCATTCACACGGTTCAGTTTTTATTACGTACCTATTCAAAGTATTTCAACTGTCATTTAGAATGTTTCAATGTTTCTTATTCTCCAGAACATTCGCAATACTGTTCTGGATGAAACATGGTTCCAATTTGAGAAATTCGAATAATACCATTGATTAAAGATATATAGTTAGTCAACCATACAAAAAAATTATTTGAAGGGATGGATACTAAGAGTAGATGGCACTACTGATTTCGTTTCCAATTCATGTGTTTTATTTCATTTTCCTTACGGACGTCGTTGCTTGAATCACACATTCTCTTTACTACTCATAAGAATACCAAAAGATGGCATTCAATTCAAAAATAGAAATGTTATTATTGACATTCGATTCTTGTTTTGAAGATTATTTCCATGCCCTAACTTCCATTTCCTCCATGAACTACAATCGTCAAATCTATTTTCGAGCTTCATTATCTTTCTATCAACATCTCAGTCAAACTGCATCTATTTCTCCCTTTAGAGTAGGAAACTTTGTCGTGCATCGTCAAGTAAATAGAGCTATGGACAATATACTGTATATGACGTAACAAAAATGCTTCAAATCCCTTTTACACAGGCATTGACCTACTTTATCTGTATAAACAATATAATACGCGAATCATTCATCTATTTCATCCTGTCCAGGTAACGTTTTTATCGATCTGGTTTCAAAACAAATTGAAGTGCCCCCAGAATAAAAAAAAAGTAGATATAGGAATCGATATCACCCAAATGTCAATGAATTGATAGCAGACTGGGCAGTCAAGGAGGAGCGTAAGTGGCCATTCCATTACAAGTCAACAGAACGACAGAACGGTCAGAAGGATAGACCATTGTGTGATTTTTAAATTCTCATTAATTAACTTGCTAGCTTAATATTACTGAACAATTTGAATTGTAAAAATTCATTAAAATAAATAGGAAGTTTGTTAAAATTGAATTGATTTTTCCTTCAGCAGCACATACTTCTCCTTCAGGAAGTTTGGCGTCCTAGGTTTGTTTTGAAAAGGGATCATAGTGTAAAATTCTCTGGAGGTCACACTTGCTTTTAGTAGAGATTAATTTGCATCTGCTAAGGGTGAGTGTCCCTTACCCACACCCGAGCTAGTTGTGGTTATACTTTCAATTCTAAGCAACTTCTCTCTTCAACAAATTTCTATATTTTCTGAAATAAGGGTACTTTACTCTTGAACGAATTTCATATTTTTTGGCCTATCCTGTATGGTGTTTGTCATAAAGTCATTTCAGGTACACTTGGATAGTTTTGGAACATGCACCAACTTCTGTCAAGAATGAAATTTTATGAGAAATCGATAATTAAAACAATTCCCATTTGTTGCAGACTTAGTGGACAACACTGTACATGATTTGAACTTTCGGAAGTTCCCTATTGGAAAACTAGGAAAGAATGTTTTCATGGATGAGCTCCCATATTTCAAAGAATGATATACACGTACCATAACAGGTTTGTGAAAATCTTTGATTTTTATTCTTTCATATTCAAGACTTCCCTTTGATTTATATACAGAAATCCATAAACAATGAGCTGGCTACTGCGTAGTTCAAAATTTAATCACGCCCATGACGTGCAACACTTTTTGAATTGTATCAGCATATACCTATTCAGACAGTGTGTTTGTGAAATTTGTTGATGTCTCATCTTTCATGAGAGATCTATATTTTCTTTGTTCATTGGGAAAGGAAATTGCCAATGAATAGGCCCTCAAGCTTCCTCAGAAATTCGGCTTTCTTGTCGCCTGCATTTGTTCTAACTCGAGGTGGAATTAATTTATATCGGAAGTTTTATTCCACCTCTAATATTATAAATTTCAGCCAGTTTCACTTTGAAATGAGGAATGTAACAGAAACTCTGCACATTCTGTGGATTCTTTCATTTTTCTACAGGCGACATTTTAATGGAATTATGAGACAACAATTTCAATTTGAGTCTCTATATTATGTCGGCTGCAAATTGTGAAATTGCGTGTGGAATATATAGAGGATGATAAAATACCACTCGTGCTTCGAGTAAACAGAACCGCTTTGTTTGAAAAAGAGGCGTAATATGAATTTTTGAACCTCAAAAATTCACATACATATTTATCATTCTCTGGAACAGTGGGGTGGTGTAGCCAGTGTCAACACAATAGGTTGATGGCAAAAAACAACTCCTCTGACGAATTTTGAGAAGGTCGTAGATTAGATACTACAGGTGCCAGTGCAGAGTTCTACACACAAGAAATTCCTACATATGGATTTGGTGAAACAAGTGCCAAAGTTGATTATCAATTATTGTTTTTGCCACATCTACGTGCCGAATTCGGATTCATTGGTCTCTCCTCAGTTGAAGGTAGTTTAGTAGTATTGAGATTTTTTTCATTAGAAAATATTTGAGCAGAAGATAATGAAGAAGGTATTCATTTTTTACTGAAATCAGCTAATACATTGCTTCAAACACCTAGTGTGTATATCTGCGTAGGTGCAGTTGAAAAAATTACGTGAATATTCAATATACTGATTCATTCAACAAAAATTCACCGTTTCGACAGCAAATACCGTGGATAATCAGAAAGCTGTTTTTTATGTGCACATTGACACGAAAGGGAGGCCCTGTGATGTTCAAAGAACAGCACTTGAATCAAGGAACAGGAGATATGAATTAACATTCACAATCAATTTCTGAATTTGTGGGCCTCAGGACAAAACCTCTCTCGGCAAGGAGTTCCGACGTTCAGCTGTTCTATTGAAAAAATATCCCTGAGCAAGAGAGGTTCGACAGATCTTCAAGTTTACAACAAAGGGGTGGAAGATCTGTACTCGCCGAGTCTTCCGTGAAGATATTGCCAAGGGGGGAACGATGGATAACAATTCGGGAGAGCATCGACCGTGAAAGTATCTATAGGAGAGAGACATGTCTCCGGCTCTTCTACCATGTTCCAATGAAGTGAGCGATTCTGAAGCATCACCAACAAGACGGATTGCTTTTTTCTGAATAGAATCGAGAAGACTCAATAAATGTGTTTGTGCCGAAATCCACACATGAGAACTGCATTCCAGGACAGGTCGTATTTGAGCTATGTAGATCATTAGATGCTGACGAGTAGTGAAGTATTTCTTCGCACGAAATAGAAATCCAAGTTTCTGGCAAGCACCTTTAGCGATCGATCTCACATGGTTTTCCCATAAAAAATTATCACTGATCGTGATTCCTAGAACCGAGATACTCGACTTTGTAGAAATAGTTACTCCTGATATCTGAATACTAGATGATGATAGATCGGCTTTCCTTGAGAAGAGACATGCCTGGGTTTTCCTAGCATTAAATTCCATCAAGTTCATATTATCTCATTCTATTATTTCTACCAAGTCATCGTTAATTTTATTAACGTGGATGTTTCTTTGAGTTTTTGTTTCTCGAGCTGGTATGGGGACTCTGGAAGAGGAACTAGTATGAAGAGTACTGTCTTTCACAAAACTATGTACTGAGCAAGATGTTTTCTCGAGCAAATCATTGATATGGAGCAGAAACAAAGTGGGCGCCAGAACTGAACCCTGTGGAACACCTGCATTTATTGGGAGAGTATCAAATCAGACTCCATCAACAACCACATACAGAGACCTATCAGACAAGAGACTCTTCAACAAAGCACACAACTGAGGAGGCAAACCATAAGTGCAAGAATGAATGTGATGTGTTAAACATATAGCTTTCATGTCTGTGCAACTACAGTTGGTTGAATGACAGATTCCATCAGAAGGAAAAAAACCGAGGCGAACCTAAACAGCGTAAGCTTTTATGCAAGAGAAATTCCACCAAATTCAGTGAATATCATTAGTCGTTATACAAAGATTTGAAAATATTGAATGTCAAAATATCAATTCTGTTCAACAACATTTGATAAGGAAAATAATTCGATACATTTCAGTATTTTGTTGAGCTAATCGTGTCATTTTGTTCCCGCTCATGCAATAAAATAAACCTATTTCAACTTACTTTGAACGGCTACTTGGGAAATGTTTGCTTGACCACGAATATCATAAGAAAACTCTCTTGTATCCATAGCCTAGCAGTGAGAAGTTTGGCTATCAAATCAAGTTAGTTCAATTTCGCTGTGGGTAATTATTTTTTTTTTCTTCAAGAAAACACTTTTATTAATTTAATTAAACTATCGATGATTTTCATCCAGTAATCTGACATGAAATTTTTCTACCGCACTCCCAAGAGCTGGGAATCAATAACAGAACTTTTTACCCATTTTTGAGTTTTTAAGAGATTATTTCCTTCAGTACTGATAACCCATGAAGAATTTAAATTCTAGAGTGCTTTTACAGAGTTTCACAGCAATTAATTGCTCTCAACCGATTGGAATGATCAAAATAAATCTGGACTTTTCAGGTACTTTATTGTTCCTGTATTTTATTATGAAGTTTTCTGAGTTCATGTTTTTCCTGGAAATAATCTCGACATAGGTATATTCCTCCTACATCTAGCTCAATCGAACAAACTGTGTGTATTTCCATAGTGCTCAGAATTTTTCCTCTAAGCAAACGCTTTCGTGTATAATAATTTAGGATGACAGTTCAAAAAATAAACATATGATCTACAACCCTCAAATAATGTAGACTTACCTGTGAATAATGCAAAATACTTTTCTACCAACTTTAGTCACCTGGAATCATCAGAAGGCGATAGACATTTGAGTTTTAGCATTTGGTGCAACTAAAGTTGGTATTTTTTTTATTTAACGAATAATGGTAGATACACCTATAGTGTGCCCAAGATAAGGATGAACAGCATGGGGACGTGCCATATAAAAAAACAAAGTTGATGATGATTTCTTCCAAACGAAACGTTGTACGGAGATTTTGTGAGCGCCATTTTGTAGAGGTAAAAAAGTGGCAATGAGAAAGTGCCTTTGGTTTTTTCGAAACTTTTCAAATAACTTCGGAAAAAAATAAAAACCAAATCGCCAAATTTCGGTTTTTCCCGAATATCTCCGGAAGTAAACAACATTTTTGGGATTTCTCAACATCTATTTATTGACATCTTAATTGCGCAACTTTTTGTCCATTTGACCTACCGTGTAACTCTTACGGTTACCGAGATCCCCATGTGTTCATCCTTGTCTTGGGCACACTGTAGAATTTTTTTCGAAATTGCGTCATGTTAAAAATATATTTCTACCACCTTCATTAAACTGTAATTACCAAAGAGTTTTAACATTCGGTTTTACTAAAGTTGGTTATTTTTTTTATTCAACGAAATATGGTAAATATGTTTTTTTGAACTAGTAATTATTAAGCCCCCTGGAGAAACGGTTGAAGAAAAATGACGAACCAACATACGTCAAAAACAGCAATACCCTGACCAACTTGGCAATCAGAGAAATTAATTCAAATGTCAGGTTCGATTAATAATTGTTTCCAAATTATGGTGTGCAATTTTCTAACCGAATACAACGCAAGCTCAAATCATTCCAGGAAATATTTCAAGTTCTTGTGATATTATAAGTGAAAACATTTTGCAATCAACGGCTTCGGAAGAACTAATTGGGGTACGCCTACGCCCCTGATCTGAGCTTCGTCGTTGAGGGGAAACGAATTAAAAATGTCTGTGAATGAATTAGTTATCATGTAAATTACCTCATTCCCATGTCCCTCGTTTCCTTGAAGTTCTGTTACGAGCTCACGCCTCATATGAATGATATGGAGCCGTTTTCTTTATTCTGCTGGGATTGAGTTAGGAGCTTGACTGGAGATGAAATTTCTTCATTACTTACGGTTAAAATCAGAGGCGGCAGTTGGAATTTAAATTGGATTTCGAGTGTGGGGGTGTTGGAAAGGAATCGCAAGGTGAGTTTCTTTCCTAGATACAAGTGGGAATAAAGACACTTTGTGGAGTTTCACCCTACTAAAGACACATCTGATGGGGAATTTCGATTTCTACATTTCGTTGAAATTCATTCATTCATTATAAGACAGTATGAGTGAAGTAATTGTTGGATTTTGTTATGAAGACATCTGAGAAAGGAAAAGCGTTCCAACAATTACTTTACTCTACGGAGAACCCACGCACACCAACAGATATCTCAATGCCAACTACCACCATCATTATGCCCAGGTGAGCTCCGTACTGAACTCTCTCATCAATAGATCCATAAAACTCACAGATGACCACAATGGACCCAGTGAGCTGGAGAAGCTCACATCTGCCCTTTTTCAAAACGATTATTCCTACCACCATATCCAGAGAACCATTCAATGCCAACAAACTCGCTTCTCGCATCTCAAACCACCGGAAGACCCGGCTAAATGCCCAAAAGCTTTCCTTTCTTTTATTCGAGGAGTTACTGATAAAGTGATCCGAATTCTGACAAAATACGACATCAAGACAGTTTTCACAGCAAACAATCAAAAAATATTCTCTTTCCTACTGTCACCTAAAGATATATTATCCAACGAATCACAAGGAATATATGTAATTCCTTGTCACGACTGCCCGAGACCATACATGAGACAGACGAACCGACAAATATCAAACAGGTCCTACGAGCACGAACTAGCAGTACGTAATTCGGACGTGACCTCGACCCTTTTCAAACATCACTACAGCAAAAACACTCCACTCCAGAATAATTCGCGAAGCAATAGAAATTGGAAAACGCCCTCAATGCCTCAACAAACGAGACGACTCTCGAGAACTTCCCAATTCCTGGAAACCATCACTATCCCATAGAACAAATCTCTTATATAATCCTTCTCAAATCAGACCTACACGGGGGCCGACAGCAATTTCAACACGCCAGACTCTCATATAGCCAAAAATACCATCCCTCTATCCACAAAACAACAGTCTCCACTTTGTCAAGATGAGAGCTGGGTGTTAAGGCGACTTAGACCTTGGCACCAATTCGCGTAGAAACCTTGAGAATGGCTCCAAATTGGGAGCCGAAACGTCGACAGAAGAACGATTCCAGACACGGTTCAACTGGAAGTTCTAAAAATATATCCGACAGGTTTCTTGCAGGATTCTATATAGAAGAGTTTCCTTCATATGTACAGTATAATTTTCATATTTATTCGCCACTCGTCAAAAATCCATACACAGACTTCCAAATATTGACTTCTGAAGGAATTCACTTTTATAATAGCATCATCCGATTCTAACTCCGAGTTTCACGATTATCAAACTCGCGGAGCGAACGACCTGAGGCCTTGCCGATATAGATTGAATAAATCTCAGATTGTTGGACTCTATAATGTCTTGCCAATAGAGTTCCAGATGCTCAATTTCATTAGTTTCAAATTGAAATTGAAACGACACATACTGTTCCACTGTTTTTACTCTATCGACGAATATTTGAGATCTCCCCCAGTTCTCAATAATGTGTGTTGACTACTATTTCGACAAATCATAATTATGTCAATTCTGAATATACGTGTCTTTGTGATGTTTTATCTGTATATTGTAATGTAATTTGTATATTGTAATTGTAATTTTAATAACTTTTGTACTTGATTGACTTGCCAAAAACATAAGTGTAACTTGGTCAAATAAATCCTTTTCTATTCTATTCATCAGACAATAGTGAAATGAATGAAAAACATATAGGACCATGCAGTAGTAATTGAGAATGTTCTGCAGAAATTTATATGAAGACTACACGCCATGTCACTTCTTCAAAGGTTCAAGTGACCCATCGTGAATCATGTTCAGAAACGATGCTGTTATATGAAACAATAACTTCTAGCACTATGTTGTCAATTCGAAGTGGTATAATCGACTATATACAGAAAAGAAATTGGAAAGTACTAATATCCACATATGGCTTTTTCGATAAACTAATCAAGTACATTTATTGCTTCAGAAATTTGAAGAAGAGAATGAATGGCTTCCGGCGCTATTATTTTTGTATGGCACAGGCTTCTTCGTGATTAGTTTCTCAGGATCAAAATGGTTAAGGCTTTCGCGGCCGAGGTTATTAGTATAACTACTTTTCCTCGGGCTTGAAGGCTTCAGAGGCTTACTCATTTCCGATGACTATTCCCCGAACCCGACAGAAGTGACTAACACTCCAGATTACCTGCATCAATATAAATACGCCTTAAGAAATCGAAACGTTCAGTCATCGGAAATGAGTAAGCCTCTGAAGAAGCTGGCCACTCGTGCTAGCGAAACGTTAGGAAGAAATTCCAAAGAACGACGGCCTTCAAGCCCGAAGAAAAGTAGTTATACTAATTGCTCAGGATCGTTCATCTTGAAGAAATCTGTATAAGAATATTTGGGAGTGACTTTTTACTTTTGGGTAGAGAATTCAATTTTTGCCTATATGAAGTCGATGGTAACGATACAATCTAACGGCATAGTATTGTTCTGTACATGCGTCATTTGACCCCTTAAAAAGTGTTATGCATCGAAATGCATAAATGCTAGTTATGTGTTCGATCTGGAGGAAATCCAGTTATTTCAACAACTTCATATCACGATATTTCCCATAATAGATATCCTCGAATGATCTTGTGAAAGACTATCGGGAGAAAGGAGGTATAAAACGGTTTTACCTCCGGAAATAACAAACTTCAGTACTCCAAAATACTCATCGATATTGGATACCATACCTATTAACAATGATATCCAAATGGGACATGCTGCAAATATAGTCTTGGCAAGTCTGTAATGTGAAAATCAATTCGGATGTGTTCAACTGAACTGAAAAAGATCAAGACTGAATTGGAAAACATACCAAACAGTAATAAAATTATTGCATATTTCCTTTGGGCCGCTGCCAAATCGTAGACGAGATATTGTTTCCCGACCTCTATTGTTCTCAGTACTTCCGGGATGTTTCCTAACATTTGTCTTCCTGAAAGTGGTATAATTCATTTCCGATGGAAGGTCTCTGATTTGTTTTTCATTATGAGCTTTAGTGAGCGTACCTTTCATTATCTTTTACAATGGTTAGTGGCATACCATACCCGGACCCTTTTCCGACAAGCAAGTCAAATACTTCAAACAATGATGCAGAACACAATAACTCATTTTATTTTTCAAAACAATCCGATAGGAAAGGTGATTATTTCCGTTTGTTTGGAGGCACATTCTTTTTCACTATTGTGAGATCATTCCAATTTTTGTTGAATTCTACCAGATGTCAACAAACGAATTAGGCAAGTCGTTACTCCTACAATTATAGGTGGATCAGAATTTGGTTAAAGGAAATGGTATGTGAAGAAAAAAGTTTCTGTTCAATTTCCACCGGAAATGGCTTAGGCCTGGAATCATTGGAAAGGAACGCTTTGTGTATTTCAACATTTCTTGGGTTCCTCAAGAAATTCCGAATTGAAATGTGACTTTCAGAGAAATGTTCTGCCTACTTGATTTTTTTGAGTCATTTAGGTAGGCATGAGCGGACGTGAACTGACCCAAGGATCTCAAGTGATGAGAAGAAATCACAATCGCAAAGTTTCGACTAGTATGGTAAATCTAAGATAAGATAATCTGATTTTTGTGTCTATCATGTTTCGAATGGCAACCATTGTTCGACGAGCACTTCTCAAAAGTGTATTTTTCAACACGAAAACATCGATGGAATATTATGTAGTCAAATATTACATTATTTTATCATGTTATCAAGAGTAATATAACAGGACCTTGTTAATTAGTCGCCTAATATGATTGCATCTGAGCTCGAGGGCTTCCATCTCTGGTTATTAATGCCAAATTAATGTCGATTCAAATTAATAAATACAAGAGAAATCAGGCAGCTTTCAAAATAGTAGTTTATCAATCGAGGTCGTGTTATATTTATGAAGATCATTTCTTGAACCCAATTCCTTATATCAGAGAGACATATTCACGAAATGAAACAATTTGGCATGATTCATTCAAAATATCAACAACAATCAACAAAATCCAAACAGGAAAAGCACCAGCTTTATAAATTATCAATTGGAATTGAAAACACAATTATTGTATATGACTTCACGCTATTTCAATCCTCACTGTATTATGATGGATTGTAGATAGGATTACACTATATATTTCTTCGTTTTTGGTTTCGCCAAATTGATTCATCTTTGAACACTTCAACACGATTTATTCATTTTGACGTAAGATCTATTTATTCAAAGTACTGTCAGATGCACGGACTTTTTGATGTGCGTGTTGATTGGTCTTGTCAAACAGGAAACAAAATTGTGGTTGATGACTAAAATTTGACAGATGAAAGAAATAATCTCTTCTATCACACACTTTCAGTTCGAAACTCAAAAAAATTCTATCAAGTTAACATTTCTACAACATTCAAGAATCGGAAATATGAAAAGGAAGCTACGCTCCTAGACGGGATCAAATTCATTAAGTTTGTGATTCTATGCTCTAATATATATATATATATATATATATATATATTAGCATGAAGATTCTCACGGACGAAGTATGATGCGTTGGTTTTTTCGGGTTTCATTCCGTGTTCTGTGGTTTTGATCCTCTGAAGGATAATTCTCACAACGTTTCGGCAAAGTCTCATTTGCCATCTTCTAGGTCACCTAGAATATATATATATATATATATATATATATATATATATATATATATATATATATATATATATATATATATACAGTGCCACACATAAAGTTCGCGACATATGGAAGTTTTTTTATTAATAGATACAATGAAAATTTGGCTTGGCAGTTAGTTTGTGCTTGAAAAATTAGTAAGAAACAGCCTCTTTCCTTTTGTCATGTGATACTCTAAACCTGTCAAATTTGACATTTTTTTCGAAAATCCTCAAAAAATCTTTTTTTTTTTGGAAATTTCGAAAAATGCCAAAGAGAAAAAGTGCTCAGTTTCCAATTTTATACCTTTGCTCGAAATTTGGACTCTTTACTGTCACTTCGACTTTTTTCCAATTTTTTAAATTTTTCGAATCTTTCGCTCTATCGATTTGAACGAAACATGATTCAAATTTCATAATTTTGATGGATACGAGACTTCAATGTCATATCTTGCCCAGAAAATACCCGCATTGGCCTGTTACCAGAAAAAGAAATGAATACAACTCCAGAAATTCGTCTTTGTTGTTGCAAAGTTCATCTAGTTTTTTCATTTCATTGTTGAACTGATTCGGTTTTTCCATGTATGGACGTTAATATGTCAGTAATCGAAAAAACGTATTTCTCTTTATTCTTATTACACTCGTATTCCTTTTTTTAGCAGACTTGTATCCCATTAGCTGCAGATGAGTTCCAAAGATTTTGATGCAGTTTACACCCAACAGTGTGACTGTTGGATGTAAACTGTTAGATGTAGTTATCGAGCAAATAATAACGCTTCTTGAGTAAATTTCATAAATCTTATATTTTTTATTTTCACCATTAGGTGTGTGAATAACATTAAAACAAAATAACTATAACCAAATTTACAACAAAACATCATAACATTCATTGATTTATCTCAATAATCTTATAAAGAACCCGAATTCATCATTCAGTTTGCCGTCTTTCCCGTTCTATACAAATTATAGTCCTTTCATTCACAGACTTGGTGGCATTTTTAATAAATAGGGGATTTAAGTTAGAACAACACTCCCGAATGGTATTCTCCAAATGTTCTTTGTTTGCAAATGGTCTGTGCTTATACACTTTTTATTTCAGATAACCCCATAGAAAAAAGTCCATCGGAGATAAGTCCGGTGATCTTGGTGGCCAATAATCTTCCCAATCTCGTCCTATCACTTTGCCCCTAAACATCTGACTGAGACACTGTTTCACTTCTACCGTTTGGTGGATCGGTGCCCCGTCAAGCTGATACCACAAATTTCGTCTAACACTTAGAGGCAGATTATCCAAAACTTCAGACAACTGATTCATAATGAAATTTCTGTACATGGCTGCGTTCAAATTTTCTCTAAAAAATATGGTTCAATTATTTGGTTATGTAATAACCCACACCACACATTTGTCTTGAATGAATATTGGTCACGGCATTCTATTACAAAATTTGGATTAGTGTTGGACCACCAGCGACAATTTTGGGAACTAACAGCTCCGTCCGACGTGAAAGTTGCCTCGTCTGTCCATAAAATCCTGTAGGGAAATGCGATATCATTCTCTCTCTCCCCTTGGAACCAAAAGGAAAATCCTACTCGAATATCGAAATCTCTTGCTTTGAGAGTGTGTATGAACTTTGGCTTATAGGGATGGAATTTATTTTTGTGCAAAATTCTTCTCACAGTTTCTCTGCTAACCCCTGTATCTTCACTAATACTTCTAATATTAGTTTTCCCGTTTTCAACAACGCTCAAACAAACATTGAGTTGTTCTTCTTCATTATACTTTATTGGATTATGTGGTTTCTTGAAACGATTGTCCACAGAGCCAGTTTCTTTGAATGTTTTCAATATCCTTCCCACGGTACTAAAGTGAATATTTCTTCCTGGATGCCGGCGATTGAAAATACAAGCAACATCTCGATATGGCACATTCTCACCACATAAAAGGACGATTTCCACTTTGTCTTGCGTGAATAACATTGTACATAAAACTTATTTGTGTATAAATGTACAAAAATATGTACACAAAACAACTCGATTTATTGAAAGCAATAATTTGACATTAACCAAAACTAAAAATTTGTTTCAAAAGCCTACTGAGGGAAAATTTTATTTCGATTTGATCAGTACCTACTATTTTCTTCCCGACATGTTGCATTAGTCTTGTAATGTTTAAAATCACGAAATTTTATATCATGTTGTGGCATAACCATTAGATTTAGGATTATAGTATTGTCGGGAAGTAGGGTAGGACTTTGGGTCCTTCCTTGGGGTTGAATTAGCTCAGATGGTCTTTGTGATAACCAGGATGAAATCAGTTGGTAAAAACACAAATACAAACTTTATTGATTTACACATTCACTCAAAACGACAATCATTCATTATAAAAACTATACTTACAAAATAAAAACCCAACAACACTGAATTTACTTGCCCTATTGGGCAGAATTGTATTACTGACTACATCTGACAATTTCGTAATCAATCAGAGGCTTGTTTCAAATTCCCCGATCAAAGGTTTATTTATCAATCTTTTTTCCATCAGAGCCACGACACTTTTTTTATAACACATTCGATTAACTGAGTGTGATATTTGCCAAAACATTTAGACGTGCAACAAACCATTGTCAACGAATGCGTATATCTTCGTCAATGTCGCGACCTGATTCCGAAAAGGTTTTTTATTAAGGCCTTCTATACGATATATGCCCCCCGGTTCTGAATGATGGCCCCCATCATTAAAGATGGAATCTATCATTCGAACTATGAAGAATAGATAGTTTTACAAATACTAACAAACAGCAAATGGCTAGAAATCTAGATACACTCCTAAAATCTCTCCCAAGATGTCCTATTTTCTATCTAAGCAAAATACTGCTCATTTTACATTTTTCATTTCCTCATCCTCTCTTCTGGCCACCCTGGTTGTGGAAATAATTCACCTTGTCTGATGGCGACTGCATTCTTCTATGGACCTTTTCGACTTCATCCTGATTACTAAATGGAGTGGACAACTTCAAATCTCCATAACTGCTCCGACTTTCTGTTACTGTTTGGGAAAGACTCTTATGGTAATAAGAGACTGGACAACTGACGAAATTGGCTAATCCGAATGCAGCGCTCCCTTGCCTTCTGCTTTTCACTTCTGCAGCCCGCTTCCTCAATAGGTGGCTTGTGTTATACTACCGGAATGGACGGACATGATGGCAGATCTCTTTCAGCTTCAATATCATTGGCAAGATAAATCAATGCCCATGGTTGGTCCAGCGTTTTGCTTTGGATTCTTGGATGGCTTGTAACTAAACCAATTATTGATCTGGCGTTCCTCCCAGCATCCTGCGGTCTGGTTTGCCAATGACCAATATAGCGCTGGATTGAACATTGGGAGCATACTTCTTTGAGCGACTCGTTGACTGAAGTTCACAAATAGCCAAATTGGATGGAGCCCGTTGATCATTCGTCCTATCTTTGTTCCTTCAACACAGCATCACGGATTCTATGAATTCATATCGGATGGTCCATGGATTTGAACAACAAGCTGGCCTCTGTTCTCGGGTGGTAGCATCTTCTTGAATATGAGGCGTCATTTTACATGAAAAGAAAAATTAATGGCAGTAAAAATTCAGAATTTATGTTTATTGAATGAATAACTATCTATAGCATATAGCATAATTAATATTGACGTGGTGGTGTCATAAACTAGACCATGAAAATACCTCGATGAACTCGTTGGGTGAATGATTACTCCTACCCAATATAAAATATGTGAGTATATCGATTCGGAACAATGACCTAAATGTTTATGTTTGTCAACAATACAGCGAAAAACTTCGCATTACGCGCTAAGAGAAAGACAATTTGCGGTTATTCATTTTCTGCTCCTAGATTGGTATTTTGAATCAAAAATGGAAATGAATTAGTTCGATAACGAGTTTGATGGCGAGATAAATGAAGAACATTTCAACTTCCTAAACTTTTTTTTTTTTTCAGAAATCAATAAGTCTTTTCGAAAACGATATTCTCAAAGAATCGTGTTTCAAATAACGCAGTGATGAAGTAAATTACTGAAACATTCATTATTTGACGAATCTAAACCTTTTATATGCTGACACCATAGGAAAAACCCTGCATTATTATGCATCTCCCAACTATTTTTCTACCCAATATAATTTCATGATTGCCCTGCAAATTCAATGATCGATTACTTCCTTTCATCATTTCGAGTTGCGAAAAGATACTATTCAAATTTCATCATAAAATCACATACGTCTCGACTCGTTTACTCAACATATCATAATCTCCATAAACTTTAGGCTAACCGTAACACCTCTTCCAAGCTTCTCTCAATGACCACGTCCCTCTATATACAACGAGGCACAAACAACAATAACTAATTCTTTTTCCATAAACTTCAAGGCAAGCTTTCATGTTGAACGGTGACACATCTACCAAGCTCTCCTATGTATCAAATTCTTGAAACAACAACAAAAATACTGTTTTTTCTCGCATCAGCTCGAACTAATATATTGAAATCACTATAATCGACACATGACCATAGGGCGAATTTTCATGCTAATTTATCTACACAATTCGAATTGTTTTTATCATGCAGAATATTATTGCTTATGTTAAAATTTGCAACAGAACAGTTGTGAATTTATGAATGACTTTTCGAAGAGATCTCTGGTTGCAAATCATTGATCCCAATGGATTTTTTTTTGCAAAAATTCATATTGTATGTAAAAGAATATTCGAGAAACCAGTTGAACATGATTGATTACGTATCCTTACTCGAAAATCCTTTTTCATATATCATCTGAACCACTGTTACTCATAAAAATGTTCACTCGAACATCAATACACATTACATATACACTGTTTCTTCACCTCTGTGAAGCATCAAGAAAAATATTCAACTTATTACAGTCATCTTCCATATTCTTCTCAAAAACAATCAACACTTTGGGTAAGGTCATCTTTCAGCGCTAACACACGCAATTCTTCCAAGAGTACCTCCCCATACTCGACAGTTCAGACACAAACTTCCTTCAGTATTTTCAACTCTTTTCGTGACACAAAACAATTTTAATCATATCAACTTGTTTCTCAAAACAAAATAGTTTTTCTTTAAAAAATTTCACACTACCAATAACGAACTGAGATGCAATTGAATTTCGCAAAAAAAAATGAAACTCTTGAAGAAATGGGAACTAAAAGTATATAAAATCATTGTTGTGAACCACTACTTTCATTTCGTATTCACACCGTCAAAGATTTTATTTTTTAGCACCTCACGATATATATGCCTTTCCGAGAGAGCTGTTGCAAATAGCTGTATCTCCACTGGTGGCTAGGCAGTGCTTTCAAGACATATTTCGTAATTTCTCAAGTATGATTCATAAAATAACGTTATTTTTTCAAAATAATAACCAATCCATAAGCAATAAGGCATACTTCAGATTCATCTAATCGATTCGTCAATTATATTCATTTAGATAAAATTTTGAACAACAAACAAATAGTTACATCTATCAATCAACATCACTTTACTCATTGACATTGAACATACTATAATCATTTAATTTACTTACTGAATGCAAAAGCAATATCTCAACAAATATTTGTACTTCGTTTCCATTTCATCGAATGAAAATTGATGATCCAATTGATCAATTGGATCTCAATAGTTCCCCTTTGTTGAACTTATTCAATCAATAAGTAGTAACTACGGTCCGATATCATAATTATTATTAGGAATCAGTATCAGTTATCAGCATCAGTTAGGAATCATCATCATTGTCAGTGGTATTATTCTAGGAATCATAGATAATTAGAGTAGGCCCTGATATATTTAAGGAACTTTTAGCGAAGAATAATTCAGTGTTTAAATACATTCGCTTGATAAAGGTACAGTGTACCGAAACATGTCGCGAAGACAATAAATTTTGTGGAAATTTAATCGTGTCTACCTTATAGCGTAATAACTATGGATTTCCATCAAGTAAAGGCCACCTCAGTCCAAAACTTCTCAAAATGTTTTTGTTACTTCATTGAATTATACCAACACAACTATTTCCGTGAAAAAAAAAGGACCTAGTCAAAAATTTCAATAATATTAAAAAACCAGACAAATCATACCAAGCCATTCACGCCAATCAAATCATTCGAGACATAAAATCATCATCAATCAGTATATTTCTCAAGAAACTTATATCAAACCAAAATTGTGAGCCAATCATTAAACTGAAATTCTGGGAACTACCAGAAAAAAGAACCATACAAACATTTCACTCGAAAAAAATATCAATCATACAAATCATACTGAAAATAACCTAAATGAGAAATTAAAATCGCACATTTCACACACACATTCTCAAAACAACTGTTCATGCGGTTATCACAAAATTTCAGTAAAAACTTTATATTAGGAAATTTCACGAGGGCACTTCATTAAGATTCATTATGAAGAATGAATCTTCGAAATCGAAGCGAGGCACCTCCACCATGTCGGGAAGTAGGGTAGAACTTTGGGTCCTTCCTTGGGGTTGAATTAGCTCAGATGGTCTTTGTGATAACCAGGATGAAATCAGTTGGCCCGGCGCCTCCACCATGTCGGGAAGTAGGGTAGGACTTTGGGTCCTTCCTTGGGGTTGAATTAGCTCAGATGGTCTTTGTGATAACCAGGATGAAATCAGTTGGTAAAAACACAAATACAAACTTTATTGATTTACACATTCACTCAAAACGACAATCATTCATTATAAAAACTATACTTACAAAATAAAAACCCAACAACACTGAATTTACTTGCCCTATTGGGCAGAATTGTATTACTGACTACATCTGACAATTTCGTAATCAATCAGAGGCTTGTTTCAAATTCCCCGATCAAAGGTTTATTTATCAATCTTTTTTCCATCAGAGCCACGACACTTTTTTTATAACACATTCGATTAACTGAGTGTGATATTTGCCAAAACATTTAGACGTGCAACAAACCATTGTCAACGAATGCGTATATCTTCGTCAATGTCGCGACCTGATTCCGAAAAGGTTTTTTGTTAAGGCCTTCTATACGACAGTATTTGTAAATATTGGGTTCCATTCGATTATATTTCGTTTTGTTTACTTCTTACTTGGCCTATTGTTCTGAGCGGACATTCCCAACTTGGCGCCATCTGCGTCCATATTCCCGAAACAACTTCATTGAACCATATTGAACTGATATTTTATAGAAATCTAAACTCGAACTATGATAGTTTTTTCCTCCGCCCGGTAGAGGTCGCGAGCATTCAGTTTCGGAAATAATTTGAATCTTTGAACGGATACGCAAAAAACTCCGTTAGAAAAAATACTTAAAGAAAACGCAGTAGCTTGAGTTCGGTGAGAAAAGCATTCTTTTTCTATTGATTTTGCGAGTGACACTATTCTAGAGCCTGAAGGGTATTTTGGAAATCAAATTCATTTTGGATTTTGCTGCCTGGTCTAGAACGTGAAAACACGAACAAATCTATGAAATTGGAGCTAAAGGCGAATAAATTGTTTGGAATCCGATCTTGTCTGTTTTGGTGGTCGAACCTTTTATTCACCCCTGTTCATCTGGCACCCAACGTAACGCCAAGCAGCCTGAAAGGAAAGAAAATGGTATTGGAAAATTCGCCATACAATTTGAGAAGACGAAATCACCTACCAGGGGAGAAAACACCAATTCCTGGAAATGGACAAACACCCCCAGCTCAACAAACTATTCCCCACCATTTGACCAACAACCTGGGAGACGCTGCAGCTGGAGGTAACACCAGTTTTGTTCAAGGTAGGACAAATTTAAACATGCAAAATGTTCTTCATACCCCTGCACTGTCCAGAAGAGAAACACTCCAAGCAGAGGGGCCTAGTTGTTGGGGAAATAATTTCAATTTTCCTCCACCTCCTCCAGGTTTGAAGCCTATTCATCCACCAACTGTTCATAGGCCTCCCCCCATGCAACCTGAGGACATTTCGAGAATTGCTGCGGAAGTTGTTAACTTATTGAGTTTGGCACCCCATCGGCCTAACATTTCAAATGATTTCATGCAAGAACAGAATTTACATTGTAATAGTACAGTAGAGAATGTAGTTAGGACTGTTGAAAATCGAAACCATTCAGAAAATTTTAATGTAATGAAGGCAGCAAAATTCCTACCAGTATTCAATGATTCAAATGAACTCCACCCAGTGGACTTTTTAATCAATTTAGAGGAAAATATTGATACATCTCTCATTCCTTTCTCACGTTTAAAATGTTTGATAAAATCGTTACTGAAAGACTCAGCAAAAATCAGCAAAAAGGATTTTTACTACAATTTTGGGGACCCAGAAAACAATTAAACGTAAAAAGAAAATTGGAAAACTTCAAATTTTCTGAAAATGATGGTTCCTATCAGGACCACTTTAATAAATGCATAGCCATGTCACGTCACTTACAGCCTCCTTTCTCTGACCAAGAAATTATAGCCCTGGTTGCAATCCATTTTCCGCCCAACATATCTGCCACTCTCACTGGGGCTCAAACTTTGTCTGAAGCACTCGATCGACTGCGCCAGGCTGACTACTATTTCAATCGCGAAAATCGTAGAATAGACATTTTTCTGAAAATAAAATTTCCCCCGAAAATAAAAATTTCCCTGAAAATAGAAATTCATATAACCATAAAAATAACGGCCAAAATAGAGATTATAGAAATAGTTCAAACCCGAATAAACATATCTCATCACTTGAAATAGATGAACACGTATCAGATTCGGAAAACTTCAACGCCTCCTGCCTGAAGTAAGCCCACAGGTAGGAGCAACCGTTAACAGGGCCAATGTGGTTCTAGAAAGTCCTCAACGGGATTTGTTGTCTGATCACTGTGACCTGCAACACAGACCATTGGACAACAGATCACCTGTGATAACAATATCGGTTTTTGGTTTTTGTTTTCCTGCCCTATGTGACACTGGAAGCCAAATTTCAGCTTTCTCCCAAGATACGTGGAATCAGCTAGAAAATTTTCATAGTCAAATTCCGTTTTTCAAATGTACAGGGGTAAAAATTATTGGGGCTTTTAAATCAAAACACAAGAAAGCTTTGTTACAGGCCCAGCTAGATTTCACAGCAAATTCCTATTCTTTCACTCATGAGTTTTTGCTAATTGATGATTTGATTTATTTTTTTATACTTGGTGTTGATTTTTTGAGAAAATTTCATGCTAATTTAGATATAGCTGGTGAGAGGTTATGTTGTAAACTTAATAATGACTTAGTTATCATTCCTGAAGTTTTTTACCCTCATGAGTGTTGTCCACCTGAGGAGATCGGACTTTCTGTGGTGTTGAAGAGTTGCCCAATAAAATGTGAACCTTTGATAGGACAGGAAGTGGTAGGTTCCTGTTTGGAATCTGATTTCCTGACAGAATCTGAAAAAGGTAATTTTTTCACATTGATGGAGAAGTACAGGTATATTTTTTCTGAAATTCCCGGAAAAACAACCGAGTATTTCCATGAAATACATTTAAGGGATGAAAAGGAATTCTTCATCAAACCTTATCCTATCCCTATGGCTCACAGAGAAACCGTGGATCGAGCTTTGGGTCAAATGGAATCTTGGGGGGTCATCGAACGCTGTGTTCAGGCACCTTATGTCTCCCCTCTTATGACCACATTGAAGAAGGACCGGTCTGTCAGGATTTGTTTGGATGCTAGACACCTCAACACGGTCCTGATACCTGAAAGAGAATGTCCGAAACCAATAGAGGAAATCCTTAGGTCCATCCAGGGTAAGAAAATTATGAGTTCTATTGACTTGGCTTATGGATATTATCAAATTCCATTGAGGGAGAAACATAAGAAATATACTGGTTTCATGGTAGGCACGAAATGTTTTCGTTTCTGTCGGTTACCTTTTGGCCTGGCAACAGCAGTCAGTTCTTTTGAACGCTGTATGCGAACTATTTTTGGTTTTGATTTTCATACTTTTTTGTACACTTATCTTGATGATCTGCTGGTGCTTTCGGATAGTGTGGAAGATCATTTAAAGCACCTCGATATGGTTTTTGGTCGTCTTCGAAATGCTGGATTGACAGTGAAGCTGAAAAAATGTAATTTTTTTAGAAAGGAAATACATTTTTTGGGCTACGTACTCACTCAAGAAGGGGTGAAGCCTGACCCGCAACGTATCCAAGCCATACAGGACTATCAGCCACCCAAAAACATCAAACAGGTGCAAAGATTCTTGGGCATGTGCAATTACGATCGAGCATTTTGTCCAAAATTCTCTGCACTCTCGGAACCGCTGACTCGTTTGCTACGAAAAAGCACTAAGTGGAAATGGGACTCCGAACAGATGGATAGTTTTAACAAAGTCAAGAAGGCCTTGCAGGCTGAGACAATGTTATACCATCCTGAACCCGCTGCGCCCTGGCACGTTCAGACTGATAGTAGTGACTACGGTCTTGGAGCACAGCTATTCCAAATGGTTGAAGGACAACGAAGGGTAGTGGCCTGGGCGAGTCGTCGTCTTCTTGACAGGGAGATGAGATACGGAGCGACAGAAAAAGAAGTCTTGTCAGCTGTTTTTGCACTCCAGCGTTGGAGGGTCTACCTTCTAGGAAGGAGGTTCACCCTACACACCGACTGCAAAGCGTTGGTCTATCTTAACACCTACCGATTACTTACCCCGAGGATAACGCGCTGGGCTCTAGCTCTACAAGAGTAGAGTTTTGACATAGAACACATTCCGGGAAGTGCCAACGTAATAGCAGATGCTCTTTCGAGAGATGCTTGTGGTAGTTACACTGACTCGGCGGACAAATGTTTTCGGGTTCTCTCTGCATTGAAGTTGCCTCCGGATTTTTTGAACTCCCTGAAAAAAATAAAAGAGTTACAAGATGCTGACCCGAAACTAGGTGATATTAAAAAGAAACTACCTCAGAGTTTAGTTCTACAAAAACATTTTGTTGAACAGGGAGGGGTTCTGTATAAACGGGGTTCAGAAGAGGGTCCTTACCTTTTGTGTGTTCCTAGCAGTCTTGTGGAAGAATGTATCAAGGCTTATCACTAGTCTTTAGGGCATTTTGGAGTCTACAAGACTTGGTGCGCCTTACGTCAGGAGGTCTGGCTGAACAATTTGCATAGACAGGTCAAAAAAGTCTGTAAGACTTGTGATATTTGTCAGCTTGCTAAATGTGCTGCGTTGCCCAAACCACCACAACATCCAATTATTGCTTCTTCTAAAAACGATTTAATAGCGTTAGACTTGTATGGTCCATTGATTAAGAGCAGGGGTGGTGTGACCTATCTGTTGGTTATATTCAATATTTTCACCAAACATGTGGCTCTTTTTCCCTTGAAGCGAGCTACAACTAAGTCTATCTTGAACCGTTTGACCCATGATTATTTCCCTGTGAATGGCATCCCGGAGAGGATCTTGCAGGATCATGGTAGTCAATTCACCTCCCGCCTCTGGAAAAAAACTTTGGAAGAGCTGGGTGTGAAGGTGGTGTATTGCTCAGTGCGACATGCTTCAGCGAACCCTTCGGAGAGGGTAATGCGTGAGCTCAACAGGCTCTTTAGAACGTATTGCAATGAACAACATTCGCGTTGGGCTTATGAGATACCTACGTGTGCTGACTTTTTAAATTCACGCATGCCACTTAAAACCTTATTCCTCTGCTCCGTAATTGGTACGATCGCATTTAATAGGGGAACGAGATGTGGCATAACCATTAGATTTAGGATTATAGTATTTGTAAATATTGGGTTCCATTCGATTATATTTCGTTTTGTTTACTTCTTACTTGGCCTATTGTTCTGAGCGGACATTCCCAACTTGGCGCCATCTGCGTCCATATTCCCGAAACAACTTCATTGAACCATATTGAACTGATATTTTATAGAAATCTAAACTCGAACTATGATAGTTTTTTCCTCCGCCCGGTAGAGGTCGCGAGCATTCAGTTTCGGAAATAATTTGAATCTTTGAACGGATACGCAAAAAACTCCGTTAGAAAAAATACTTAAAGAAAACGCAGTAGCTTGAGTTCGGTGAGAAAAGCATTCTTTTTCTATTGATTTTGCGAGTGACACTATTCTAGAGCCTGGAGGGTATTTTGGAAATCAAATTCATTTTGGATTTTGCTGCCTGGTCTAGAACGTGAAAACACGAACAAATCTATGAAATTGGAACTGACGGCGAATAAATTGTTTGGAATCCGATCTTGTCTGTTTTGGTGGTCGAACCTTTTATTCACCCCTGTTCAATGTTTAGTACAAATAGCTAGAACCAAAGTCTTTTGAATAGTTTTGAAACTGTAGGTCAATGTCAGAAAAATAATCAAACTGGATAAAAATCTATTAAAAAAAGAAATACGAGTGTAATAAGAATGAAGAGGAATTCGTTTTTTCGATTACTGACATATTAACGTCCATACATGGAAAAACCGAATCAGTTTAACAATGAAATGAAAAAACTAGATGAACTTTGCAACAACAAAGACGAATTTCTGGAGGTGTATTCATTTCTTTTTCTGGTAACAGGCCAATGCGGGTATTTTCTGGGCAAGATATGACATTGAAGTCTCGTATTCATCAAAATTATGAAATTTGAATCATGTTTCCTTCGAATCGATAGAGCGAAAGATTCGAAAAATTAAAAAAATTGGAAAAAAGTCGAAGTGACAGTAAAGAGTCCAAATTTCGAGCAAAGGTATAAAATTGGAAACTGAGCACTTTTTCTCTTTGGCATTTTTCGAAATTTCCAAAAAAAAACAGATTTTTTGAGGATTTTCGAAAAAAATGTCAAATTTGACAGGTTTAGAGTATCACATGACAAAAGGAAAGCGGCTGGTTTTTACTAATTTTTCAAGCACAAACTAACTGCCAAGCCAAATTTTCATTATATCTATTAATAAAAAAAACTTCCATATGTCGCGAACTTTATATATATATATATATATATATATATATATATATATATATGTGTGTGTGTGTGTGTGTTCGGATAGGTTTCCGCGGTCAGTTGTATGTTGTTGTTGAGTTCGGGTTGAACCGCGGCTCGAGTTTTGTTTTCGACGTTTCGGCTTCGATTTTGGAGCCATTTTCAGGAGTAAATGTGACTTCCCGCTGAGGTCTCAATCTGAGATATCCGACGGTGCTTTAGCAGCACCCGCTGCTATAAATACCACCCAACATCCCTCGATACCTCAGTTAGATAAGGAGTAGGCAGATTGAGACCTTAGGAAGAACTCGTGACGAGACCTGGGGAGTAGGCAGATTGAGGCCCCGGCGTCAAGTCACCAAGCGTTGCCCCCTGTGACAACACCTGAGGAGTAGGCAGATTGAGACCTCAGTGGGAAGTCACATTTACTCTTGAAAATGGCTCCAAAATCGGAGCCGAAATGTCGAGAACAAAACTCCAGACGCGGTTCAACCCGAACTCAACAACAACATACAACTGACCGCGAAAACCTATCCGAACACACACACACACACACACATATATATATATATATATATATATATATATATATATATATATATATATACATATATATATATATATACATATATATATATATATATATATACATATATATAAATATATATGGTCGCCCTTCAAGGATCAGATTAGTAAAAAAAATTGATCATCTGAAATTCTCGAGCGCGTCAGAATAAGGTAGGGTGAGTAAGTTACATCCTGAAAGTGTTTATTCCACTAATCGACATTTTCGAGTGTGGCTGATTTTACTTTTATTTTGAAGGAAATAATTCAAGAATTGCAAAAAATATATAATCTGACGATTTCCACAAGCCGAAATAATGAAAATTCATCGATGGAGTTTAATGCGGCGTGCAGCTACGTGATGTCTATATTCTCATCTCCACGTTCCTTTTTCTTGCTCACTCTTTCTCTATCTATTGCTTTCTCACTCCATCCCCACTCTGGTTTCTGTTGCCATGACATTTGATCACACAGACTCGTTCGTGGCATGATATTGTTTACAACGAAAATCCAATGTTTTGAAATTTTATAAATTAAATTGCTTATAATTATTATCTTATAAATACAAGTATTCTACACTTCTTCATTTGCATGCTCTTTCCTGAGCTCTTCAATTAATTGAGTTCAATGATTTCAAGAAATGAAACATAAATTTGAAATTGACAGAATAGGCGAATCACTCCAGATAATCGTTAGATTATGAAACTGCAATGTCTAGGGCGTAAAGATGATCCACATATATCTTAATCTGACGCGCTTGTGTATTTCAAAATGACAATTTTTTTTCACATTCTAATAACGGTCGCGAGTCTGGATCACATCCAAACCGTCAGATTATTATATAAGAGCTTTTTTTTTAGGTTTACTCAACATCCCCTCAGAAAATCTGACGCGCTCAAGAAAAAATTTTGTTTTAATTTTCAACCCTTCGTACGACCACTCCCATCATGGAAACAATCAGATTTACATACTTACATTTTTAAAAATATGTAGGACATAGATGATATCAATATCTGACGCGCTCGAGTATGTCCATGCAATAAATGGTGTTTTTTACAATTTGGAAAATCTATATCCGCTTCCCCAACCGATGAAAATGTATACATTATATAACATTTTTCCTTTTTATCATCTAAGCTTCAATAGGTCTCTATGACGCTCGAGTAAATCCCGATTTAGCATCGTGGGCTCCCCTACTATAAGGACATTGCCTACGAAATGAATTGATTTTGGTTGTATTTTCAACGAATTTCATGAAAGCGAAAACCGTAAAACTATCTGTAAGTCAGATATATACAGATTTCATGAATGATTGATGAAAAAGATATTCTACAGAGACATATATCGTTAGATTTGTTCTCTCCAAGAATTTCTTCCATCAATGATTTTAAAAATTTTTAACTAATGAATTGTTCGAAGAAAATGGAATTCGGATAAAATATTCCCAATTTTCTCTTCGAAATGAAATAACCTCCTTCCAATATCCGTATCTTCCACAGCAGTTGATTGCATTTTAATTCCTGTAGCCCGATACGGCCACTGAATTCAATCAAGAATGAAATTTTTGTTGTCTCTCCTCATCGATATCCCATCTAAAAGAACCTTGAACGCTATGGGAATATTGATATTGGCTCCTATCAAGAGCAACATCTCCGTTACGCTCTGCCGCCTTGAAGTTTTCATTTCCGTAATTGAGTTAGCCACAGAAAAGGAAAATATTTGTTCCTGCACGCCCTACTGAGAGGGCTCGCTTATGTATTGGCTCATTATTAATTTAGCGGATGAAAGGTTCTGATAAATTTCGTTTCTTAGAGACGGAAACGAACGCGTGAGAAGGATGGATGGTATCAAAACACTGTTCTTGGCTTCTGATTCTGAAAATTATCAGTTCTATAGCGAACTGCATGCAGAGTTTTGCGAGATAGTTTCAAACTCATCTAACATCGCTGTAATAACTGCGTATAGATCGAGTTGTAATGGTAGACATGAAGTTTTCTTCAAACTATTTTGCCAGATGATGGAACATTCATCAGATAAACTTAAAAATATTATTATCGCGGGAGATTTTGATATAGACCTGACTAAAGAGAATATAACCTCTCAATCATGGAAAGACATATTGAAATCTTATGATCTCTCAATTAACGTACTAGATGCTACTCGAAGGGCAACCCCAAAATCGTCAAGCCGTATAGACAACATATTCACCAATCTCGTGTATAATATCGGAGATGCTGGTGTCATTGACATTTGCATATTTGACCATCTAGGACAATATATTGATATATAGGGCCACTATTGTTTACCTTATATATATATATATATATATATATATATATATATATATATATATATATATCAATGACATATTTAACTTCCTCTTGCCAGATATGTGTATTGCTTTTGCTGATGACACTTCTCTGCTCAATTCACATCAAAACTACACTTCACTCAAAACACACATGTCAGTCACAGAATCTAGCGCAGAACTCTGGTTTAACACAAATCAGCTGAAGACTGTTAGGAATAACACTAGATGATGGTCTAAAGTGGAACAACCACATCGATGGTTTGTGCAATAAACTGTCCAGTCAGCTATTTGTGTTACGCAAACTGAAAAAAATTGTCAGTACAGATGTACTGCTTACCTCTTACCACTCCCTTTTTCACTCTCACATAACCTATGGAACCCTGTTGTGGGGAAATTCCACTCAGGCTATAAGGGCATTCCGACTGCGAAAGAGAGCTTTGAGAATCATGGATGGAGCGCGTTTCGACGAATCTTGCAGACAAATTTTCATCAAATATAAGACAATGACACTACCTTGTATTTACATATACCAAACTCTCATTGAAATTCACAAGAATAAAGAAAGGTTCAAGCGGAACTCTGACTTTCACAGCTATCCAACACGCAGTGGCTGCCAACTGCGACCACAAAAGTTGAGATTGAAAGCCTCACATTAAAATACATCAAATCTCAGCCTCTACAATAAAATTGATACAAAAGTAAGATGTCTTGGTTTGTATGCTTTCAAGGCAGTTATTAAAAAAGCGCTCATTGATAACTGTTTCTATTCCATTAGTGAATACCAGGAGGCAACATCAATCCAATCTAATCTATACTGATGCCCCCATCCCATATATACTTTTAGGGACTTCTTTTATATACAATTTAATATTTGTTTGTTATTGTTTGTCTTTATCTATTCGCGTACAGGTATATGTTTGTTTCAATAAGTCATGAATTTTACACGTTGTAACACTTTTTGGAAATTGACGTACTACCCATGTGCATTGTGCATATCGTAGTCAAAAAAGCATTTTTTTCTTTCTTTCTATAATCGCACGAGTGCATAAAAATTACCGTTAATTTTGCAAGAAAGCGTGATATCTAAAAATTGCAAGAGTTTATTTTCATATTTTGGCGAAAGTGCCCAAGTCCGAAGGACGAGGGCTCTTTTACAAAATATGAAAATAACCGAATGCAATTTGTATAAGATATAATGCTCGAATGCAAAATCATCTTTATGCACGAATTTAATTCATTGGAATATTTCACGAATGAAGAAATTCTCAAAGAAATGTTATTTTTTGTTCGTTTATACTTTTCTCTATAGATTGTATGGAGTACTCACCTAAACGCGAAATGTTTTTCTATTTTTGAAGTTTATCTGACATTTATATGTGTTGTTTACTGACGTCTAGCGATACGGTTTCAAATGTGTTGTTTTGGTGACTTGATACAATGCAATTACCGCTGTGAGTTTTCGATAACTGCATTGCTCTTATGGGACATTTTATATATGAGGAAAATATTCTATGGAAGAACCAATACGACATATATCTATATATCTACCTTTTGAGTAATATTTGCTTACCAAAATGGTGGCTAATTTTTCCATGTCACTGTTTTCCACAAGCGAATCCACATGATAAAACTCACTGTTGAATTGTGATAATTCTAACGGAGGAATTGTATACATATGTAACAAATTACCTCCAATTTTTCTGCCTTGCACTATACTCCACAGCGTTTGCTCGGGGTCTGCTACGCATCAGTTCGGAAAGCTGTGATCCCATTTAGTGGAGTACCGTGAGGACTGTATTGTTGAAAGTTCGAATAAAAAAGGGATAAAACAAAAATGTGCGATTTTGATTTCAACAATTTTTAACAAAATTTCAATAAAAAGATGAGACAGACAAGGGAAGAAATGTTTGAGGCAGAGAATTATATCTGATAAATAATATTTGCATACTAACTTTGATATGAATTATTTCATATTCCGCAAAAAAAGTTGAAGCAAAAATTAATATTATAAGCTATATACAGTGGCTTCATTCATTGTCCTCACCCTTTCGTTTTCTGAATGAATCAACTCAAAAAATCTAAAGTAAGTAAAATGGAGTCGATCTATGGATACACTATTGGAAGGAATGGAATTGAAACATGAAAATTTCAAGATGGCTACTGTGCGTCATGAGGGGTTTTGAAACACATCCTCAAGAAGCTATTCACAAACACTGTACACCCTGGAATATTGAGTCAATATTTTCACCTACTACAAAATAGGGGAACATTCAATAATCGCCCGAATACATCGACGTTCAACTTTTCTAGTTTGAGGAAATTAGGTGAGTTCTGTTCAGGAGATGCTCGAAATAGTTGCCTTGAACTTCTTGACATAAGAACAGCCTATTCGATATTTCACGCCATACATTTTTGAATACAGAAACGTCGATATATCTTCTACCATTTCATGAAGTTGAAGGTCGATACATCCAGGCAATCATTAAATATTTCTACATTTTGTGGTAGGTGAGGATATTGACTCAATAATCTGGGAATATGCAGTATTCGTTAGCAGCTTCAAAAAAATAAGTCACAAGACCCCCGTTAACATTTGATTTTTTCCAGATGACGCAAAATTTCATCTGTTGTACCTCTTCAAAATATAGTTGATTAAAGAAAGCCACTGTATATAGTTTATGAAAATAATTTTTTGCTATTACTGTTTTTTTGTGAAATATGAATGAATTAGCATCTAAGTTACTATTCAACTATTATTTATTATGTATAAATCTTTGCTTGAAACATTTTTGAAGTATTCGTTAGCAGCTTCAAAAAAATGAGTCACAAGACCCCCGTTAACATTTGATTTTTTCCAGATGACGCAACATTTCATCTGTTGTACCTCTTCAAAATATAGTTGATTAAAGAAAGCCACTGTATATAGTTTATAAAAATAATTTTTTGCTATTACTGTTTTTTGTGAAATATGAATGAATTAGCATCTGAGTTACTACTCAACTATTATTTATTATGTATAAATCTTTGCTTGAAACATTTTTTCCCTGTTATTCTCATTTTTTAGTCAATTGTAGTTTTTTAACCAACTGTGTAGGTAATTGGAGACTGGCCTGAACGAATTGTTCGAAAAATGATTAATTTAACGCATGCCCACTGACTAGTTCGAATGTTTTCAATTATATGGAGTTTTGTACTTTTCCCAATATGATTTTTGGATGGCATCCACTGTACTATTTCGGCGAATGCACAGCAATCGCCATTTTGGCGAAAAACAACTTTAACAATTTTGGTGGATGCGCGCGATTGAAAGTTTGGCGAAGGCCTATGTGAAAAATACCGCTGAAATTTCAGCATGTTATCATTTCTGACTTTTTGGGATCTCCGTGAGTCATAACTGAGATTCATCGGATGAATGATGCAGCTATTGATTTTTGTGATTATATCTGCAACTTTGCGCTTTGCGACGATGTAGAGATTAGAGGTTACTAGGCAAAATCTTTCGAATATAAACAATAAGACCACTTCATGAATGAATCCTCACCATAAAATCCGACATGACTCAATTTCTCTAGGAAGAATGGACCCAAACAACGAATTATTTGGAGAGATTTGTATTTTTCCTGATATGATTTTTAGAGGGCAATTACTATTTTGACGAATGCGCATCAATTGTCGGTTTGGCGAATGGTCAGTAATCACCATTTTTGCGGATGCACGTCTATTCAGTTTGGGTGATTTACGTAACTGTATATTTTGGTGAAGGAGTATTTTGGCGGTCCCAGTAATATAGAGGTAAGTACGTCCACCTGTTGAGCGGAAGAGAGAATTTCCCGCCGGACCGCCTTGCCGGAATTTACATGTTGAAAAGTGAGGCATCGTTAATGCACTGTTCACACAAGTTTCAACTATTCAACAGAAATGAAGATTTCGAACAAACATATAATAATCCATGAGGTCATCGTAGTTTTGTTTCGACTAATTTCAGAATCAGTTTTTATGCCTCCCTACCACAATGAAAATATACCATAAATCAAAAATGAAGAAAAATACATGATTCGGAATGCTTAAAGACCCAAGGCTATCATTTTCGAAGAAATAATGGAAAAAGTAACTAATTAGAAAATAGTTTTATTTGCACTTGACTTACTCACTTAGACCCACATGACTGGTTCAGCAACGATTTTGGTGATATTCCAGAGTGTCTTGTTTGATAATAACCAAGTTTTGGTTATGTTGATGTATTTATGTTTTTTTCAAATAATTCATAATTCTGCGTGAATATGCTAGCCTGTATCTGACTTGTGTGAACAAATCTTGTGAATCTTTGAGCTAAGAGATATATCATCACCGAAAACTTTCAAAATGGTCTTTCATTCACTATTTGAATCAGTCTCAAATTAGGTTTTGATTATCTGGGAAAAAAAAGCCGCCGAAACAATGCAGAATAGTGTATATATACGCTCTCTGGAACTTCCGGTTGAACCGCATCTGGAATTTTTCTTCTTTCGACGTTTCGGCTCCCACTTTGGAGTCATTCTCAAGACACTCTGTCAAGATGAGTGCTGGGGGTTAAGGAGACTCAGGCCTCGCCACCAAGTCAAGAAGTCTTGAGAACGTCTCCAAAGTGGGAGCCGAAACGTCGAAAGAAGAAAAAATTCTAGACGCGGTTCAATCGGAAGTTCCAGAGAGCATATGAGCAGATGAATTTTTTCAGTTTCCGTCATTCCTGGAAGGGAACAAGAAAAATGTAAAGTTTTCAAATAATGTAATCATTTTAAATTTTCCGTGTGTGAAAACCATAATCATTTCAAGAATAATACATAATGGAAATCAACCAAAATAACTATATGAGAAGTTTTTGAACCTTTCCTACTATAATTTTTGGAGAGTGTGAATTTACAGCTTTGGTATTATTAAGAGTTATTATTTTGGCGAATGCGCGACAATAAACATTTTGGCGAATGTGCACATTCAACGGTTTGGCGAATGCACGAATTGTGTATTATGGTGGAGGCATACTCACCAAGCGCCCGAACGACAACTCATAGACTGATCTTTAATAATGTTTCAAATCCCTCATAGGCGTTTTGGAAGGGAAAATAGTTAATTTCGAACAGATCGTCATCTGCAATCAAATTTACGTTTTATGGGCTACTTTATATGAAACCAAAAATGGGCGTTTTTTCCATGCCAATGACACTTTTTAGGGGATCGAATACCGAGCATGAATCATATCTTCGACCGAATATTACAGAAACAATTTTAGAATGGCATTAGTACACTTGCAAAAAAACGAAAAATGGCACAATTTCTGTGGCGGTTGTTGACCCAAACTTTCAAACAAAATGGAATGGATTAGAGAAAACTGTATATGCTCAGATTTCCTCGACTTTCAAAGTTCCAGTTACTTCCGAAATCGAACACAAAAGCAACTCTGATGAGTTACCCATGAAACATCGTGAATGTATCGTTGCGAAGACTTCCCACAGACGAGAATAAAAGCTCCAACTCCAATTCGAAGTCTGAGTAATCGCCACACTTTCTCAACCGACAAAAGCCGCCGCATCGGTTCTTCGGACAGTTGAAAATAATTGGGATACTTTTGATATTTCACGCCCCATTTCTGAAGAAATTCTCGCACAAGATATATTCATTGTTTTTGGTTATTCGAGTTATCTGGTCTCGCGATTTTATTGAAGCACTGCTTTTATCTCTAGCAATCGTTTATTTGAGGAGAGCCTGTTTTAACTGATGTTCCACAGGTCCTTCTTGATACTTCTAGCTTTTTTGGGTTTTTAACCTACCACAATCAGAAAAAATAGGAATCAAAATGAGAATATATACAAGTGTAGAAGTTGCTGCGATAATCCAAAAATAGTTTCTTCTGAATGGAACGAGTTCAGTTAGTCAGCAACTTGTTGTATATCTCAAATTTGCTTAACAAAAAGATACAAGAATTATTGTTCATCAAAATACTCACGTTTTGGAAACCAAATATGCTTCCGTTTTCAGAACTCTCGTTAATATTCTCTTCTAGTTTAGCTTTTGTGTCCGCTTTTCATAAATATCAGAAAGGAGGGTATGCTTTTTATGGCCATCTGCTCCCGGTCATAAGATTTTGCACAATTTTAGGTCAATGAAAAAGAAACATTCTTCTAAAACCTTAGCTTCCAAACCATTCCGGGACATATTCAAATGAGCTCTCCTTCAGTACAATTTTTTTAAGCAATACAATAGTAAAATAGACATTTTGGCAACGCCGTTTATGTGCGTATTCTGGGTTGAAATCTGAGGTCTGTGGTTGCAATTGAACACATAGGTAGAGGCCATATAGAGAAATTTCTGTGTTTTAGAGATATTAGATTCAGCTTGTTGCAGAATCGATGAAATCTCTAGTGTTATAGAAGCGTTTCGAACTAGGCGAGGTCACAGATTGATTAATCTGTGGCGAGGTTTTGAACATATCAGAAGTTCTTGTGGTGTTGATAGCACTGATATATGGCGGGCGCAATCAAACGATATTGGTATAGGTATAATTGAAGATTGGTGTTAGTTTAATCAGCTAACAGAAATGATACCTGTTGCGATTTTTCACTGTCTCCAGTAACTCCACTCTATTTGCTTTTTGAGTTTATGATATTGATGATAGTGTTGATCAGTATCAGGGCAGCGAGAAAGAGCACAATAAGTTAAAAAGTTCTTCAATGTTGCTAATACATACTTTATCGCCTAAACTGGGCATAGCATTGGATGCGAATGCGGGAATTTTCTCCAGGCTCTACCCAGTCAACATCTCTGTGAGCTCGAATATGTAGTAGAAACTGCCAGTATGTTTCATCATTAGCCGCTTTCGAAGTCTTTTTTATCGATGTACCCATTGCAACCAATTTGAAGCCATATAAAATTAACAACTAGATAGATATAAAAAGCGTCAAAGTCAAAAATATGCCGGATAATTCAAATAAATGAACGATTAGGAAAGAAAACGATGGATTTATTTGTTATTAGCAAAACTAATGACAAAATTTCAGTTCTGACAAGTAGTCATTCAAATGATCATTGAAAAGCGATATTGCCACAACCCATTTTTTGAAAATAATTGATAAAAAGTGTTTTTTTTATAAATATGATAAATTGAACTACATAAAAAAAAGGAAATTACTACTACATGAATCATTTATGAGCATTCAAAAGCGTTTAAAAATACTTCCAGAAGAGGCCCAATTTTTCCTATCTGAAGCATACCCTATTATGGGTTTTGACATTTACGAGAAGCGAACACAAAAATTAAACTAGAAGGGAATATAATTGAGAGTTTTGAAACCGTAAGCATATTTATTTTCCGATACGTCAACGAAGTAAATCGATAAATATTATTTTCTATTTTTTTTGATAGGCAAATTTGACATATACGAAAAGTTGCTGTAGATTGAAAATCTGCCCTTCAACACTTGGATAGACTCTTATATTAATTCCTATTTTTTCAGACTGTGGTTGGTTGAAAACCCAAAAAACTAGCAGAATGATTCCATCCACCACAAAATAATGACAATCAAACAGTCCTTTTTGTTTACTGCATAAAGTTTTACAAAAAAATATAATTGCTTTTTATCTCGAATACGTGATTATTCCTGTGAATTCAAGTCGTACAAACAGAGTGTTCCTTATTGACAAGTTAAATAATGGAAATCATCAAATATATCCTGAACCGTTACTGATATGTCAGTGATACCTGAGATAATGAAAGTTTACGCAGGGTGTTAACTGAGTATGTACCATAAATTCAACAGACGATTCTTTAGGTAATTTTAGGACGAAATGTTCGTATAAACATGGGTCCGCGAATCCTTCGTTTTCAAGACACAGGGTGTTAAAATGAAAATAAAAAATGTTATTCGTAAATATCTTAAATACCCTTTACTTAATTTTGTTGTAACTTGGAAATGGTTTTTATTACACCAGGGAGCTGATTTAATCCGAACGTGATTCAATTTATTGAGTCCAGTTGCGTCTCGAGCAGGATTTGAACGAATATTTTTGACTCAAAAATGTACGCCACTGACTTTTGTGCAATTTTCATCATTTATTTGGATTCAGCAATTAGAAATACAACTTTTTTGTCTCTTGAATTTATTTCGTAACTTGCTTAGTTTATAAGAAAAAAGTCGACCTAAAACTAAACATTTCGTCTTGAAATTACCCGAAGATTCGTCTGTTGTATTCATGGTACATACTTAATTAACACCTTGTATATTTCATTAAAAAATGATTCTCAACTTCAACTGTGGCGTGGGTACGGTGACTGACTTCCGTCAATTAGCCTTCTCGCATGAATCTGATTGAACTATGGTGGAAAAGAAAGATATATATATATATACTAGCTGACCCGGCCACGCGTTGCTGTGGCTAAAGTTTTTGTTATATACTTTGTTCAACCATCCTTTGCCGTTACGTCATAATCGGTGACGTATTCTGCTGTTGTACGTTTGTCTTATATTAGTTGAATGTTATTTTACACTCGACCTCAAAATTATTATAAGTATGTAGGTACCTACCTGCAGAATAGATCGCATACACTCGTGTTCTTATTGCATGTTGATGTATGATATAAATTGATGATCCTCGAGCAGAAACATGTCCGGCATGAACTTTGATTTTGTAGTCTTTATCTGTTTCCATTCCACTGGTAACCTCTTTTTTGTTTAGTTCTAATAGATATTTCTGGAGCATCAGCAACACGCTATAGAATTTAATAAAATCAAATCAATAAAAAATTACATTTTGCATAACATAGGTAGATACATACGGTGTAGACTGCATTTAACGGTAAAAGCGTCACTCCAGCATATATTTCTCTTAATTAGTCAATTAACTTCAAAATTAAGCTTTACTCTTTCTCATTATACCGGAAAGGCAATGAAAAATTAACTGAAAAAGGCGCAAATGACCAAGAATACTGAACGAATCAAACTATGACAACTGAACTGTCAAAAATAACATAAAATTCACATCGACATTAGACATACGTTAATGACGTCAAAATTCCGTCTCATCCACTTCATGAATGAGAGATAAAGTTGGACAACGTATGACGTAACGGCAAAGGATGGTTGAACAAAGTATATTACATATAGTAAACAATCTAAGAGGAACAATAAGAGAACATCAGTCACGGAGTCCACTATGCTTTTTCACACAGATGGTATTCGTAGAAAAATATGGTGATCTCCTTATTTGACTTTCTACTACTATAACCCTTTAGTACAATGAAATCATTTACGAACAAAGACGAAAATGTTGATGTTGGTATACAAATTCACTGGATTGAGATTTGAAGGGGAAGTACGTTGAACACAATTAATTAAAATGCTCTTACACTTGATATTAAGCAGAAATCAATAGGTACAAAATAAAAATTTATCAGATTTATTATTTCCATTTAATTTTATAACAAATATAAGTATACTACAGTATGATACAGTAAATAACATGTGACGCTTAAACTCATGAATGAGGTAGGCAAGGCAGACAGTCTTAAACTTTTAAACATTAATATCTATTTTTTTGAATCATAAATACTATCAATTTCAATTTAATTTAACACCAATCGGTGCACAATATTTTTGGTTAACCTGTCTTTAGCTAACACAAATAGATTCGACGGTTTCCCAACACGTGAACACGCAACATATAGTTGCCCATGAGGAAAACATGGATTTTCCAAATCTAAACCATTTGTGGTTGTGCATGACCTTCTGCTGTCCTGATTCTTTGAGCTGGATTTCTTGATTCAATTTGTTCTGCCAACTGATGGGCTCAGCAGCGCCATCTATTGATTACTTACTCAACCCAGTCGAAAGGTATCGACATCTTGATTCAATTTGTTCTGCCAACTGATGGGCTCAGCAGTGCCATCTATTGATTACTTACTCAACCCAGTCGAAAGGTATCGACATCTGTTAGAATCATTTGGAGTTAACAGATAATTGTGACTGTCAAATAATAACAGACAAATAATTAGCAATAAATTAAAATTGCGACTATAATTTGAGATTTAAACTATCCTATCTCTCAAGTTGGATCGAACTGCACATGGTGTGCGAATTTTATTGTAATCGGTTAAGTGGTTTAGGAGTCCATTGAGGTCAAACATTGTGACACGAGATTTATATATATATATATATATATATATATATATATATATATATATATATATATATATATATATATATATATAATTTCATTTAAGGGTTGAATAACTGCCTGTTCAAGTCAAGCATGAACTTTTGTTATAGAATGTTGACTGGTGGATATATAGATACTCCTCTGGAGTGACCTCAGCTAACAATACAACGGATGTGGCATCGTTTACCTAAAAACATCAATATCCTGCTTGTTTTATTCCCATTATTTCGAATGATTGCTCGAATCTAACAATTCATCAATATTTGATTCATGAGAGGAGTTTGGAGGAATTCTGTTGATTTTTATTCAAAATATTTTTTCATCGATCGTTGTAGCATATTATTATGATACAAACCAACGGCCGTTTGTATCGTAATAATATCTGCTGAAACAACAAGATCTATAGTCAGCTCTGGTTGCGTGAATTCGGGGTTAGTGTGAACAATTGCATTTAATGGGCGGCCAATGAACCAATTGCAGCGCTATCTGGCGTATACCTGTACAATTCTTCGTTTGAACTACCTTCGTTGAAAGCTACCCTGCATCAGTATCTTTT